>JAPYXV010002225.1:0-13327 GCA_028533065.1 Trachops cirrhosus
TGGGTCAAAAAACTAAATTCAAACCAAGAGCCAGGTATCGATACTATTATCAGGTGCCGGCACCACTGGGCTTTGGCCATAATGCTCACACCGGACGGAGCCAGGTCTGACTGTCGTTGGGAAATCGCGGCGGTGGGAAGGACCGCGTGCGCCCACCGCACACTGACGTACCACACCAGATACTTTTCACAAAGTCACTCCATCTCCCCAGTAACTGTGGCAGTAGGTGCAGTTATCGGGATCACCCCACGGAGGAACAGTGGGGCTCAGTAACCTGCCCACAACCTCAAAGCCAGTAAGTGGAGGGGTCAGGTCCCAGACCAAGGGGAACTGGCTCCAGAGTCCACGGTCTCTAAACAGCATGGTCGGCGGGGAAAATGACTTCTAGGCCACAAGGGGGTGACAGGAGACCAATCTGGGCTCCCCAAGGACAGGTGCTGGATATATACACCCAAATCACAGGGGTCACGAAAATGAGCCATTTGGGGGGGACTTGTGTGGTTCACCCTGAGACCACATGTCCAAAATTGCGATTCTTTGTTGTTCCCCCCAAAAAACCCACTTTGCAGGAGGAAAGAAAGGAAGAAACAAAGAGCCAGCCTGGGTGTCTGAAGCGGACTGGGGAGTTCTTTCTGTGTTGCGCTCAGCAGCAATTACGGACCCTGGGCATTTGGTTTCTTCGGGGCAGAACCTGAATGTACTGGTTCCCCATTTCCCTCCCGGGTGACCTCGGCCCCAAGAGGAAGAAGAGAGGAACGTTTTACAGGAGAATGATGCAATGTTTCTCCAGGGACCTCATTGGCAGTTGGGGCTGGATTCACCTTTCTCCTGAGCCCTGCGGGGGCCTCCCCCATTGATACCAATAAGAGCCCTCTCCGGGCCGTGACAAACGAAAAGCTACTGACAGCTGGAGAAGCTCCAGGGGTATCAGAAAGGACAGAGGCGGATGGGAGCAGGGATGGTGGGGTCAGGGGCTCCAGCTTCAATCTCTACTGCTCACCCACTATGTGCCCTTGGGCATGCATGTTATTTAACCCCTCATTTATAATTAGGGATAACAAACACTGACTGCGGAAGTGGTAGAAATATTAAATAAGGACAAAAAAGAAGCATGTTGCATTCGCTAGGGTTCAACCATCAGTAGGCAGCAGACTATTACAGTAAATCAGACTGCCTGGATTCAAATCCTGGTGTCATTGTTTTCTAGCCACAGAGCCTCTGGCAAGATATTTAAACCTCTGTAAGCCTTGATCTCCTCATCTGTGAAATGGGTGTGCACACACATTATGTGGCAATAGTACCTTCTTCACGGGATTGTTGTGAGGCTAAAAAAGGCTAATCTACGTAAAACATCTGGAGGCGTGTCTAGCACAGAGCAAGCACGCTCTGTGCCTTTCAGCTATTATCACAGTGTCGGGATCCTGACTCATGTGATACAGAGGAAGTCACGCCCTCTCTCTGTCTGGGCCTGTTTTTCCATCTGCACAGGAAGGCAGCTGGGCTACAATGGTCTTTAAGCGCTCCTGTGGAATTCCAAAGGCTTACGCTGGGTTGATAATTAGCATTGGACTGATGTTCTTGAGGAGACCATTACCTCTGTGACCCACAAGATGCTGAGCCAGGCATGTGTGTAAGGTCCTGGTATGAGGCCAACCCCCATCCTGCAGAGCTGACACCCACCGGCCACCACCAGGCACGCAGTTACCTTTCTCACTGACTTCTGCCATCCAATAGAGGTCCGAGTTGTGTGTGAGCTGGGCCTGGAAAGGGGAGGTGTGGGGGGACAGGTCCTTGTCCGTGATGTTCAGCACTTGCGGCACAGGGCTCTGGTTGCAGACGGTGATCTGACGGGGCTCAGGGACGGGGCCGTGGTCGTTGACATCCATAAGTGTTAGCAGAAGGGTCCCCGTGCCAGTGGCGGGAGGGCTCCCTGTTCGTAATTACACATATGATCCTTTTTCAGTATCTGCCCTTGGGTTGGGTTGATGAATCAATGTTAAGCTCCCCTATGACCTACCAAATCAGCCTCGGGGGGGGTCCTGTTTACTGACCAGCTATAACCTCTCAAGACCCTCCATACACTTGCTTCACTGCAGATCAAGCCGGTAATGGTGAATATAAGGCGATCATACCAGCATTCTTATTTTGTGCCCACAGCAGACAGCACTAAGGGGTCAGAGCACAGAACTGCAGCCACTCCATCCAGACCGCCACTACCAGTCTATCACACCGCGAAGCCTACTGGCCACCTCAGGGCTAACGCGGTGTTTGCCGATCAGCTTCAGGGCGGCGTCCCTTCACAGCCCTGTAGTGACCTCCCACCCGTCCCCAGGCCTTGATGCACTCACTGAGTGTCAAGCAGAGGTGGCAGTCACATCAAAACCCTCGACCCTGCCACAGTGTGCCATCGCTAATCAAGCACAGCACTTCCAGGCAGCCCCTTCAATTAACCACGGGGAATGGACAGGCCAACTCAGGATATCTCCTAACTCAGGTTTCAGGAAATCAGGACCACGGCCAGCCGTTCTGGACCAGTCTTTAAAGGACTCCTTGGCGGGCGCGCTCCCTCCCAGGAGCACCTCCTCCTCCCACCCCACCCCCCGCCGTGCATCTCCTAGACTCTAAGGGTCCCCACGAGACTTGCAACCAGGGGAGCAATGGGCAGTGGCAGGTCGTCCCAGGCTGACCCCTGAACTTGCCCCCAAGGCCCCCTTCTCTCTGACTGTCCAGTGAGCTGACAGCAGCCCCGCCTGGGCTCTCTCCTGTTGCTTCTTCTGCCCTAAGCCCTTCCTTGTCTCACTGTCCCCAGCTTTAATAAACACACTCTCAAAATAAAATATAAATTTAAAAAACAGACTCCTCTGAAAGACCCCTTTGGCCCTCCAGATTGGACTGCTAACGACCCCCTCCACACACACACCACCCTCTGCCTGTGAAGGGGACAAGCTGTGTTATATGACCTGGGAGCCCAAGGTGCCCATGAGGAGGGGCTGGGAGGAAGCTCTCACCATCGTCCGTGGCCAAGACCACAACTTCGTAGATGTCGTTCCTCACAAACCGCTCATCCTCACGGTCCAAGACCCCTGCAGCAGTGACCTGCCCACTGTCTGGGTCCATTGCTAGCCACCCGGCTGGGTCTCTCAGGATGCGGTAGCTAGAGGGGAAGAGTTAAGAAGAGTCACACACAGGACACTCAGAATTCTGGTGTCATCGTTCAAAGCTTCCTCATGCCAACCAGCAGGCGGTGTCTTGGTGACGCAGGACTCCTAAGCAGGATCACGTGGAAGATGCATCTTGCCCCTAAACGAAGCCTGAGCAGCAGGGGTGGGGTGGGGTGGGGATGGCGCAGCAAGGCTATGCGAGAAGGAGCAGGAGCACCTGCCCGGGACCCCTGCCCAGAGTCTTCAGCCTTGGGGAGGGTAGGAAGGGCAGGCAGGGGAGACGCTCAAAATATTTAACAATCTTTGCAGCAATCACAATAAGCAACCCACCCAGAAGTACCAGTGCACCTGAGCCTGCTCCTGCGTACCTGATCTTCTGACTGCCCCTGTCGGGGTCCTGCGCAGTGTAGGTGCAGACAGGCTCCCCAACCGAGATATTCTCCTGCGCCGTGACAACTTTGGAGGGTGGGGCGAACAGGGGTGCCTCGTTCACATCCTCCACGTGGACCAGCACGGTGGCCGTGGAGGTCGGGAGCTTCACTACAAAGCGAGCCTCGTTGGTCACTTCAATGTACAGAGTGTGCTGGTTTTTGGCCTCGAAATCCAAGCCCTGGGAGAGAAGGAGGACCTGAGCTGCCATTCTCTGAGGAGCCCAGGCGGAGCTGTGATGTGAGAAGGAAGGGCCCATGGCGAGGGGCCTGAGAATCTCACCAGCCACGACACTGCCCCTTCCCTATGCCATAGGCCACCTGCATTTTCTGAGTGGACATCCAGTGGGACCTCTCAGACCACCCCAAAGGCAGCAGACTAGTAAGCCTCAGAACTGGTTCCCAATGGGGCAGAGACGCCCCCTAGCGGGTGCAGTAGAAACTACAGAGGCATTTCTAGTTGAAATGATTGGGGCTGCCACTGGCATTTACACGCTGGGGCAGGGATACAGGGAACTGTCCCATATCCCATGTGACTTGTCAACATCCCCTTGGACATTCCCGTATTCATGGACGTGAGAAATCTGTTTATAATTGCAATCTAGAACATGTTTTACATACAAAACAGCTTTTGGTGTGGTTTTGATATATACTGAATTTTCTGAGGGGAGCTTCTAAAGGGAAATGGTAATTTGATTTGTTCAGGCCTTTCCCAAGACTTGTTTATTTGTTGTTCTGGAAAGAAAACAACAACACCACGTGTGGTGTGAGCCACCTGAGTGACACAGTATTCACTTACATTTGGACAATTCTATAGAGATACAAAAGAGATCAAAGAAAGATTAGTCCCATCCTCCTATAGCATCAGTTTTACTCCAAAACTTTTTGAGAGACAAGGGTATGCCTAGCTACTAAGTACTTTAGAACATTTTACTGTCCAAACACCTAGCTATGGATCAAATGCAAAATCAGCAAGAATTCCCATAACACAGAGGTCCTGTGTGTGAGAAGAATGAGTGAGGCAGCCAGCGGACACTGGGGACCGAGATGAGGGGCCCTGCTGATTGGCTGCAGTCAGATTCGTGGCTCCTCCCTGTTTTATGAGCTGGGTCCCAGGTTAAGATTTAGCATGAAAGAAGCAATTCGCAATACAAAGGGGATGAGACAGCGTTGGAAGCCCCTGGCCTGGCGCACTCTGGCCAGTGGCCCAAGGTGTGTGTCCCAAGTCAGGGGTTACCTCCTTGTCCTGGAGGCGGCAGACCTGACTGCCCCAGCTGTGGCCCTTGTCTAAACCCCAAACCGATTCACCTTCTTGGTTGTCAGGATACCCTGGTTGCTCTCAGGGTGGGTGGTGATGGTAAAATGGTCCCCATCGTCACCTTCCAAGATGCGGTAGGTGGCACGCCATGCCGGTGAGTTGGGGACGTCCATATCAGTCACCGTCAGCCTCTGTACCTCATGGCCCACCGCGTTCTCAGGTACACGGGCCTCGTACTGTCAGTGGGAAGCACAGCACCGTTAGGGAGGAGAGGCTGACCACGCTGAGAGACTGTGCCATTCCTCCCCAGCCAGGAATCTTCCATCCAACTCCGGCACAGCCTCGGGCCTCTCACCCTCTCCACGACCACCCAAGCCCCTCACCAGGGCTTCAGGGCACGCAGAGATGCAGAGCACCCGCAGGGCCAGCCTCACAGCTGCTGGGACCAACCGCAGCAGTCTTGGGCCCGCTGTCCCTACCCCAGGGCCCTGATGCCCCAGGAATCTCACTGGTCTGGGTGCCCGGCCCTCACCGCGTGTAACCATTTAGTTATCCGAGATCAGAAAGGTATAAGGAAGGTGGCAGGAAGGGCTCAGTGCCTGATCTCTCTGGGGCTCTGACCAGGAATGTTTTCCCAAGTTCTGGAACAGATGGCAAAGACTGGGAAATCAGCTGCTCGGAACATTTTTCAATCGGCCTTAAATAATGTTCAGCAGCCAGAGTTGCCTCAAGATAGAAGGGGTCAGGTGTCATCTCGACCGGCACCGAGTTGTCACTGGGAGTGTACGAGCATTCGCTGGGGGAAGGTGGGCAGGTATAGGTACAACGTGCATTAGAACTTTCATCATCACCACAGATTTTCCATTATCCAGCACTTATTATGCACCGGGGATTACGTTACAGAGATTATTTCATTTAAAACTCAGTCAGGATAATGCAGCAGGTATTACCATTACCCCCACTTCGCGGATTAGAAATGGGGCGCAGAGGGGTTAGGTGGGTTGCCTGAGGTCACAGAGCTAGTCAGTATTGGAACTGGAACTTGAAACAATGCAGCTCGTTCTGGAGTTTTAGTAGAAAGGAAAACCCTAGTCCTTCATTGCCTGATGAGGGAAGAAGGCAGGAAGGGGCGTCACCTTCTGGGGATCGAACACAGGAGCATTGTCATTGGCATCGAGGATTTCCACTACGGCCACTGCCGTGGTGGTGGAGCCGTTCCCGTCCATGTCTGTGGCCTGGACGGTCAGTGTGTACTTGGGGACTCTCTGCGGAGAAAAGGAGAGTGGAAGGCCACTGAGAGTTCGGCCTTGGGAGAATGCGGAGGGGAGGGGCACGTTTCTCCCTCGCACAATGTTCTCTTGCCTCCTCACCCACCACTCACCCACCACCCCAAAGAACAGAGGCGAAGGATGGAAGGGGAGGGACACTGCCATCCAAACAACATTCCCGGGCCTGTCAGGGGGTGAAGCCTGGGCACTGCCCCTGACCGTGGGTGGATGAAGAATGGGAGCTTTGAGCAGGAATTTGGTCAAAGGTATTAATTAGGAAACAGGAGGCAACTCCAATATCCACGGAGCTAATTCTACTTTGTGGCACACAGGGGACAGATCTGGGCCGTGTGCATGTTAAGTGAGCCGTTCCAAGAGGAAATGAGAAAACCTCCAGAACATATCAAACGTCTGCATTTTATAGCTGCCTCCTCAGCCTTAACAAGATTGTTTGGCAGTGTGCCACTGGCCCAAGGGAGCTGAGGGACACCAACGTGGGAATACAGCAGCAGCCGCTGCCAGCTGACTCGAGTCCCCACTGCTCTGCCTTGGGCTTGGGGGGCAGGGACAGGGGCTCTGCTGAGGGTGTCAGGGTCCAGCCTGGACGAGCCTGGGTAGCGAGCACTTTTCCCAAGGGGCACCCACCTCCCGGTCCAGGCCGCTGGAGATGACGCTAATGGTGCCTGTGCTCCGGTGGACAGTGAACATGAGGTCGTGAGGGTCCTTTGGCTCTTGGCTATGAATCGAGTAAGCAACCACTCCATTGTAGGTGTTGATGGCATCGTCCTCGTCCGTGGCTGTCACCTGCATCACGGAAGTGCCTGGAAGGGAGAGGGGACGAGTGAGCCCCCTTCCCTCCCAGCTCCACTTGCAGCCTTGCCCACTTCTGAACTGGAAGAGACTCCATCCTGCTCAGCGGCTTGGACCCATGTCCCACTCTGTGTCAGAGATGGCTAATTGGCACCCATTTTCCACCCTCCCCCTTCTTTCTTAGAGACACGGTCCTCATAACCACTTTACGCTGGGCACAGGCTCACCTGGAACAAAGACTATTTCCCAGCCTTTCTTGCAGCTAGCTGTGACCACAACACTAAATTCTGATGAATGGGCTATGCCACTTTGGGAGAAGTGTTTCTCTGAGTATGGGGCTTATTCTTCCCACCCTTTCCTGCTTCCCAGATGTAATGGCTGGAGCTCCAGCAGCAACCATTAGGTAATGCTGGGAGCCATGACAAAACAGCAGAGGGACAAGATAGAAGGAGTCTAGGTCTCCGATACTTGAAAACACTATTCCATTCTGAATTGACCACCCCTGAACTTCCTGAATATAAGAGGGGTGGGGTGGGGGAAGCTTCCACCTTGTTTAAGGCCCTGTTTTTCTTCTGGGAATTTGTTATTGGCAGTCTAACCAATTCACACTCCTCCGTAGGTACTGTCCACAGCTCAGGGAGAAAGAAAGAGCACCCCCTGGCTGGCATAGCTCAGTGGATTGAGCGCAGGCTGCGAACCAAAGCATCGCAGGTTTGATTCCCAGTCAGGGCACATGCCTGGGTTGTAGGCCAGGTCCCCAGTGGGGATCACATGAGAGGCAACCACACATTGACGTTTCTCTCTCTCCTTCTCCCACTCTTCCCCTCTCTAAAAATAAATAAATAAAATATTTAAAAAAAAAAAGAAAGAAAAGAAAGAGCACCCCTTCCCAGCAGCACCTATCTTCGAGAGCACTGATATGTGCCTATTGTCCTAATCTCCTGCTGGCCTCTCCCGCCCTCTTCTCCAGCCCCGGGAATTTATTTTCCGTTCAGCATAACCCGTGTTCCAACATCCCCCAGTCCCTGCTGCTTTCCTGTGGCTGCCAGTTACCAAAGAACCTTGTGTCAGGTGCTCTGTGTTACTTAAGACGTGTGTGTTATTTCAAATCTTCACAGTTTTTTAAGGTTGGTATTACTGTCATTTTCAGATGTGAGGGGTGAGGCTCAGAGATCAAGAACTTGCCCAGCGTCTGAGTAAGTGAAGAGGCAAAAATCAAGATTCAAATCTAGGTGTTTGCGGCTCCAAAACTAGTGGTTCCTAAACCTGGCTGATCCTCTGAGGCTCCTGGGAGATCCTCATGCACACGGATCGCAGGTGACCCGTCGCACAGTCAAGGAAGGCAGGTGTGGAGGCTTCTTCCAGCCCAAAAGGGTCTGGGCTGATCTCCAGATGGTACCATAAGGTGACCCAAGGCCACGTCTGGGCCCAGCAAACCTCTAAATTGTCCCCTCTCCAGTCCTCTTACCAGGCAGTACCCCCTCCAAGACGCTCCCTCTGAAGACATCCTGGGTGAACTTGGGCTTGTGGTCATTCTGGTCTGTCACGATGATGGAGATGTTCATGGGCTCTTCCACTGAGGCACCGTTCTCTGACACAGCGTGGCCAAGGAGCTGTGGGTACACAGGTCTGGGGTCAGCCTGGCGCTGCCTTTCCCACAAAGCCCTGGGTCTCTGCTTCTCATTGGAGGCTAAAGGTTACTTACCTCATACTTGGCAATCGTCTCCCGGTCCAGTGGCTTATTCAGTAACAACCAGCCTGTTTCCTTCTCTATGGAGAAGACACCCTCAGGGGGGCTGTCTGCCCCAGGCCCTGTGATGCTGTAGAAAATCTTGGTGCCTCTGTCCTTACTAGATTTGAGCTGGAAGCAAAAAAAAAAAGAAAAAGAAAGCAGCTGAAAAAGTGACAAATCTCAGGACTGCAGCCAACAACACGACATGGGGAGGGGTGGAGAGCCGCAGCCTCATCAGAAAGTGCGCCTGTGAGGGAGGCTTTCCTCTGCAGGCCCCAGTACCTGATTCAGCTTCTGAGGGAAGGGCCCCTTGCCATTCTCAGAGACCGATATCGGCGGGACCACCCATTCTCTCTTGTGTCTTCGTAAGATACGTCCGGGTGGGGAGCTCTTCAATGCCTTCCTTCCCTGTCAGGAGAGAAGACCCCTTCACTAGATACGCAGACAGGCGGCACACAGCCTACATCCTCTCGCCCGCAGGAGGTAAAGGGGAGGTGAGAGACCTAGATGGGTCTACTGCAAAATAAAACTTGAAATAATCTACGTGCCCACTTACAGAGGAGGACCAATTAAATACTTCACGGTACATACATCTAGTGGAATACTATGCAGCTCTAAAGATGAGGGATAAGGAAACTGTGTGCTGACATGGCAAGACCTTTGATATACACTGCTGAATGCAGAAAACAAGGTACAGAACAGTTTCTACAAACAGTTTAGCACTTTAACAAACACATAGTGCTTAATAGATGTCAGGCGCTGTCCATCTTTTGTAAATAGGTAGGAAAATAAGACCATATATTCACATTTGCTTATACAAAGACAAAGTCTAGAGGAATTGAGAACTAATAATGGTAGTTTTCTGTGGGAAGGGGCTAGGCAGTACTAATATATATATTTAAGTGTAAAAAGAAGCTTAATAGTACATTAGCTTTTACACAAGAGGAGGTAAGAGCCTATTTCTATATCTGTATATACGTAAAATATATAGCACATAAAATACAACTATATGGATAACATATGCAATTAAACTCCTGAAGGAAAGAAAGTGTTACCAGAGGTTATCTGTGTCTTCTCTGGGAGGGGTGGAGAGGGCATTAGGCAGATGGAGAAAAATAAGGGGAGGTTATTCATTGTATAATTTTAAATATTTACTTTTAAGATTCCAAACTGTTTATGTATTAGCTATTCAAAAAATTAAAATAAAAGAAACAATATACCCTGGCCAGCAGCTCAGCTGGTTACTGAGTGTCGTCCTAACAGCCATGGTTGCGGGTTCCATCCCTGGTCAGGGCATGAGTCAGAACCAACCAAGGAATGCATAAGGAAGTGGAACAACAAACTGATGCCTGTCTCTCTCAAATAAAAAAATAAACATAAAAAACGCAATCGCTGGGGGGGAATAGATTTTAAAATTTAAAAAAAGAGAAACAATATATGGCCAAGTGCCTAATGTCCATCTTCCCAGAGGCTCATGGGATCGGCAGGTCTGTGTTGAAACCCAGACGATGTGGGAAAGGAAAGGGCCTTGGGAGGAAGAATCCGAGAGACAAGGGCATGGAACCATTACTCTGCTGCCCCTACTGGGCAGCTGCGAGCACTACACTGCTTAGGTCAGTACCCACATCCACCGCTGCGGGAACTGAGGGCTCCCTCCTTTGAAGGGATAAAGTGGCTCACAAAGGCAATCTGGGCCCGCATAAAGAACATCTTTCTTCATCCCGCAGGTGGCCATGATGTTTTACCTGGAATGTTCTGTCGTTCAGTGCAGTGAAGTCATTGTCAGCGCTAAGCAGGGCCGACTCTTGTCCCGGGAAGCCCACGAAAGCTACTGTGGGGAAAGGAGAAAGATAGAATTGAGAAGGGGGGCTTCTGGAAGCTACCCCAGGGAGAGAAGACCTGACAACAGCACCCTGACTGGATCAAGGCCTGCTCCAGGCCCGTCGGGAGGAGACCTGGCTTACTCCCTCTGAGCAGCAGTGTGACCAAATGCGAGTTCCCGACGGGGCTTCCAAGTTTGGTCTCCAGAGGGAAGACGGCTCTGTGGGCCAAACCCCTTTCTCTGTTCATGAGGCCAGAACACCAAGATCATAGACACTGAGTGACATTAGTCCCCAGTGGCCTCATGAGGCTAGGGGTGACCCAAGGTCACAGCTGGGGGCAGAAGATTTTCAGCATTTCTAAAAGCCATGAGTCTGCCTACATGCGACATGCATCCCGCTACACCACCACTCACACAGGACCGTCACCTCTGGTTGTTTCAGTTGTCACATTCCTTCTGAATCCCTTTGCTTGGCCACCCTTTACACAAGCACTCTGAGTTAATAACTACCGTTCACCAAGCCAGAGACGGGGCCTATTTTATCCTTAAACTACTCCACCAAGGTAGGTGTTGGCCCCTTTTCAAAGATGAGAAAACTGAGGGTCAGAAGCCAGGTCAGCGTGACCCCAAAGCACACACTGAAGAGAACTCATAACTAATGTTCTCACTCACCCTTCCTTGTGGCCAAAACATGAAATCAGGGAACCTGCCAGAGGCCACACCTGGGCACATGAGCACCATGCTCTGGCCCGGCGGCTCCCTCTGTGCTGGCCCAGACACCTGCACTCACCATCTGACCAGGCTGCAGCACAACCAGGACCATGGGGACAGTGCCGTGCCCTGGAGATGCTGGGGCGAGGTTTTCCGCCTGTCCTGTTTTCAAAAATTGTCCTTTGGCCGCAAATAATGATTACAACGATGATTGTTTTTAAAATATCCTTCCTTAGCATAAGAAAGGATAACAGATTAGTTATGCGAATGTAATAAAGTATTCAAACAGTATAATAAAAAAAAGTAGAACTCCAAAGGATTCCTATCCAGAACTCCTTAAAAACTCAACAACAAAAACAACCCAATTGGTTTTGGGAGGGAGGCAAAAAAACTGAAAGGGCATTTTTCCAAAGACTCTATACTTTGTACTTAGTCGTACAAAGGGTGAATAAGCATATGAAATGATATTAATATTAGTCACTAGGGAAGTGCAAATGAAAGTCACAATGAGATACCACTTCACACCCACTGCGATGACTATTACAAAAGACCCCACACAGGTGGAAAATAGTAAGTGTTGACAAGATGGGAAGAAATTGGAACCCTCATGCACCGGGCATGTGAAATAGTGGTTCCTCAAAAAGTAAACATAGAAATTACCATAGGATCCAGAAATTTCACCTCTAGGTGTATACCCAAAAGAATTGAAAACTGGAACTCAAGCAGATACTCACACCTAACTGTCCATCAAGAGATCAGTAGATAAAGTGTGGTTTATACACACAAGGAATGTCATTCAGCCTCTAAAAGGAATAAACTTCCAATATGGATGAACCTTAAAAACATTATTCTAAGCGAAACAAACCAGTCACAAAAGGTCAAATACTGTATAGTTCCACTTCCATGAAGTACTTAGGAGAGTCAAATTAATAGAGAAAGTAGAACAGAGGTTACCGGGGGCTGGAGAGAAAGGGGGATGGGGAGTTATTGTTTAACGGATGTAGAGTTTCTGTTTGGAATGATGAAAAAATTCTGGAGATGGACAGTGGCAATGGCTGCACAACACTGTGAATGTGTTTAATACCAATGAGTTGTCTACTGGGAACAGTCCAAATGTCATCAGTGTACAACGGATAGAAATATCATGGTATATTCACATAATGAAATGAATCAACTACAAGGACATTCAACAACGTGGATGAATCTTACAAACATAGTTGCCTAACAGAAGCCAGATCCAAGAGAGGACATACGCATTATTCCATTAACATGAAGTTCAAAAACAAGCAAAACTAACCTAAGTGAAAGAAGTTAACATGCTGGCCATAATTTGGGGAGAGGGGTTAGTGAATGGAAGTGGTTAAAGGGGGACTGAAAAGCGTACAGGGCTGCCTCCCATTGCCCAGAGCCCAGTGCCAGCAGGATCCTTTGTGGGAAGGCTGGAATATGCTCAAGAGAAAGAGAAGACTGCTTAGGAACCAGCCCTGCCTCCTTGACGACATTCCCACTGAGGAGTCATGGCTGTGACATACCCGCCCAGTGAGAGGGAGAGGAAGAGGGACTAAGCCTGATTCAGCTCCAGAGGGTCCCTGGGGCCTAAGAGCCCCAGGGAGATCCTGCCCTTTTCCTCCAACTCACAGCTTTGTAGTCTCATCTTCTGAGTTATCTTGCTTTTCTTTAGGGCTACAAGGACCAGGAATGACATATGGTAAAGATTAAATCATCTTAAAGAAGGGCAGGAGTTAAATAATCCATGAATACTAACTCCATGGATTACTGATCCAGCAATGCAAAATGATGTTTATAGTAATTTTTTTAAAGATTTTATTTATTTATCTTTAGAGGGGAAGGGAAGGAGAGAGGGAGAGAAATATCAACGTATGGTTGCCTCTCATGGGTCACCTGCTGGGAACTGGCCTGCAACCCAGGCATGTGCCCTGACTGGGAATCGAACCTCGATCTTTGGTTTGCAGGCCTGCGCTCAGTCCACTGAGCTACACCAGCCAGGGCTGTTTATAGTAATTTTAAAATAGCCCTGGCTGGTGTGGCTCAGTGGATTGAGCACTGGCTTGTGAACAGAGAGGTCACTGGTTCGATTCCTAGTCAGGGCACATGTCTGGGTTGCGGGCCAGGTCCC
>JAPYXV010002226.1:0-13324 GCA_028533065.1 Trachops cirrhosus
ATTTCTTCATTCTGTTCCTGTTAAATGTTTGTTTCTTCCTTTTGTTCCAAATCATTGATTTGAGTCTTGGTTTCCTTCCTGTCACTGTTGGTTCCCTGAATATTTTGCTTTATTTCACTTTGGGTATCTTTTATTTGTTCTTTCATTTCTCAGCCAAGCTCAATCAGTTCTGTGAGCATTTTGATTACCAGGGCTTTAATCCCTCCATCAGATAGGTTGGCTATCTCCTCTTTGCTTAGCTCTCTTTCTGGAGTTTTGCTGTGTTCTAACATTTGGACCCTATTTCTTTATCTTGGTGCACCTTTTATGTTGTAAGCGTGTGGGGCCTTAGGTATTCACTAGGGCAGGGCAATCCTCCTTCCTGTGGTGAATTGCTGCCTTTGGGGGAGGGGCCAGAGAGAGAACAATGAAGCTCGCCTATTCAGTTCTAGCCCCACTTTCCAAGGAAGTCTTGTGTGAGACTGGGAGTTTCTACCAACTTGGCAACCCCCACCATAGTCCACAGTCAGCTCTAAGTCTCAGTTCCTGTTCAGTCAGCCCCACCTACACAGTCCTCCACCTTGCTGGGGTTTCTCTCATCCAGCCCTGCCTGCACTGTCAAACACCTTACCATGGGTTCTCTCCGTCCTTGCATCTTACCGGTCTGGTTGGTCTGGTTGACTGTTTCTTTAATTCCTTGGTTGTCAGAGTTCCATGCAGTTTGATTTTCTGGTGCTTCTAGTTTATTGATTTTAGATTGGTTGTTATCCTTCTTTTGGTTGTGTGAGGAAGCAAAGAGTTTCTACCTACACCTCCGTCTTGACTGGAACTCTCCCATTTTTACTTTTTTGAAGTAAGTCCATACTGTTTTCCATAGTGACTGCACTGGTCTGCTGTCCTTCCAACAGTGCCCTAGGGTTCCCTTTTCTCCACACCTTCTCCAACACTTGTTGATTTATTGATGTAAGCCATTTTCATAGGTGTGAGGTAATAATATAACCAGGCTTTGTGGCACAGGTAAAAACGTCTTCTGAAGTTTCTTACAATGACAATTCTCTATTTCATAATCAGCATATATCACTTTCAATAACATCTCATTGACCAGATCTGTTTGCCTAGAACCACCAATAACCATAAGGAGGCCAAGAAAAGCAACCCTACTTGTATGCCTGGTGAGGAAAAAAGCAAACATTTTGACAAGTTTAGCTAAATTACTCATACTTTTTTGAGACCTCTGATATACTTTTATCAGTTTTGCTTTGGAGTGTCTTTTTGGTGTCTGGGCCATTGTAAATTTGCTTCTGAGACTTTGTTTATAGAGTTAAATTCCCTGATAAAGTCAATATAAGCATTCTTTGTGAAGTCTTCTGGTTTCAGTGATGCCAATTGTTATTTGATTGTAGGATGTGGTAATTTCCAACAGTCTACATTTCCTTTTCTAAATCTTATTAGTGAAAAATGGCATGTCTTAGCAGTAGTAAGAAAACAGGATTATAGTTTGTTCATGTGACCGCTTTTGTTGATAGTTTGTTTCCTATCACTCATTTATTCATATCCATCCATCCATCCATCCATCCATCCAACATACTTTTATTGAACATCTCCTGTGTTCCAGTTTCTTGGTAAGTGCTGGAGATGGGAAGTTGAATTTTTCTAAGGAAGTCCAACTACTTCTTATTTTATAGCCCATGCCCTTTTTGATTAACATGAAAATGTCATGCCTTATTGTATTTTTAATTTCAAAAAAGTTAGTGTGACAAAATACACATCAAGGAAATTACCATTTTAGGATTTCTTTTTAAAAACTACCTACCTATCTTTTCCCCCAGGAGATTTTATGCGCCATGGGAAGTTTTCATGTTTTTTTTCTCTTTAGCACTCTTTCACTATTCCTGGTTGAGAATCACTGTTCTAATTATATCATATGCACTTATATCAATTATTAGAATGGGTATTGGGCAGCTTTTGAGAATGTGTGTGTAAGTCTATGATGACCTTGAAGGATGAAAGGCTTTTTGTGGTCAAATGTATAAGGGAAGTGATTTTTAATAATTATAATATATTACATTATCATTCTTATTCCCATTCTATTCCTATTCTTAGTTTCCTTTCTATTTCTTCACAGTACTGTGAACATTGTAGATATTTCATCTATACTTGCTTGTT
This sequence comes from Trachops cirrhosus, assembly GCA_028533065.1. Classification (NCBI taxonomy): domain Eukaryota; kingdom Metazoa; phylum Chordata; class Mammalia; order Chiroptera; family Phyllostomidae; genus Trachops; species Trachops cirrhosus. The sequence continues at coordinate 2,146 of JAPYXV010002226.1, forward strand.
CTGTGGATACTGAGTTTACCTGCCCTAAACTTCTTGTTTGGCAACTCAGATATTGACAGCAGGTAGCTTTAAAATGAATTAACTACAGCAGAAGCAAATTATCAAATATTAAAGCCTTTTCTAACCTTTAATTAGGTATATTCTAAAAGACTATAATAGTCTGGCTATGGAAAGAGGCTTTGGGGAAAAGAATCTCAAATTCATTAATAGGCTGATTTAGAGACAGAGATATATAGTCTGGGATTGCAGAATCTCCCACTGCTCCCCAGAAACAACCAGTTCCTTGGCTATGGTATGAGAACCTTATATTATGCTAATTTAGTCTTAGTGCTTTAGGCCCTTATTACCTGGTTTGAAATCTCTACCAGTGATGTCAGTTTGCAAACAAAGATTATCAAACAAACATTATCTCTGCATGTGTATGTTCTTTTTAATTTGCCAGATTTTTTAAGGTGCCATCTCAGGTATCACAAAGTGTCTATCCCAGAAACATTAAAGGGAAGTAAGAAGGGGCAAAGGAATGGTGGCTTCATGAGAGTACTTAGGAAACTCCACCTATCACATTAACTCTGCTAACACCCTTCACCAGTTTGGACTTGTCTCCATGTTTCCCTTTATTCTCTTTGCTATGTGACCTTTCCTTTCCCACAATCTACTTGACTTTGCTGTTAGCTTGGTTTCCTCCCAAACCCTGTAGGTCTGCTGGTTGACCTAAGGAATGGCCTTCCTCACCTACTTTACAGTTTCTCTTTGATTGTTACCAAAAGATAGAAAGCCTGCCACCAGCCATTCTTGTCTTCACCTCTAGATTTCATTTTGGGTAATTGTCCAAGTGAATTCTGGGAGGGTAATTGTTATGGAATATTTGTGGGTTTTTTGTTTGTTTATGGCAAAGAATGCTTTTGTAGATCTAATAATTGCTTCAAGTGATCTCTTTTGTAAAGAAAAAAAATCAGGTCTCTTTAAAGCTAGATCTTCCTGTCAGCACAAACTTTCTTATTGTTCCTTTCTTTGCAAAACAGTTCTTGTGCTATTGCTATGGGAAATTTCAGTGGGTTGTCTTTGGAAAATGCAAAAGGAAAACAACCTAATATCCTCAAATGGTAATGCCTTCTCTGGGACATGGCCACTTTCCTTTTGTACTTCAGACACAGTCAGTAGCTCTGTGTTCTATAGAATGAGGCATGTGTGTAATTTGAAAACCATTTCCTGCCTCTTAATATCAGACTTTACCAGGAAAGCAAAGTACTAGTTTTCCACTTTCTCCATTCTTTTGCTTCTCAAAACCAATATTCTTTTAGGCTAAATTAACCCAGACTTTTACTTTTTGCCCCTTTTCTCATCTCTCTCAGTTCTCCTGGAGGATCAGGATTAAGTGGATTATGTTACTGTTTAATTTTCTGCATTGTGTGTTTCCATCCCCTGAAAGAAAGGCTTCGAAGCCCAATCAGGTCATTACCTGATAATTCATTTCCTTGTTCACTCTTTGGCATTTAATGATTTCTAGCTTTGCCTTATGTATAAAAAAACACGAAACTCAGAAAAATGTATATTAAAGTCAGGCCCACATTCTATTTATGAGGTTTTCCTTCCTAGTGTGTTTTCTAGGTATTAGGAAGTTATATTCATAAAACATTGTAAGAGTAATTTGAGTTACTAAACTGCCCAGGAAGAGCCCTGTAAGATGGAGTTGAGAAGGGAAGGCAAGTTTTATACTGACCATACTGAGAAAGTTCTAGAAACATTAGCTTGGAGAGGATTTTCACTCTGTAACTCTATGGTAATCAATAGCCAGGCCAAACTTCTTTAGATAAATTTTCTGGTAAGTATTAATAGTTTAGAGTATCACAATTTTATTCTAATTGCTTTGTTACTAACCCATGGCTAAAAATCCCAATTAAGGTTCATATCCTCGGGGAAGTATTCCTTGAGCACTCTAGACCAAATAAATTGTTCTCCTTGCTGAACTATTAAGCAGTTATCTGATGCTTAGTTACCTATTACCCTGTGACAACTATTATCTAAAATTGCTAATTTACACTGGTATTATGATGTAAATGTTTGTAAATATATGCATTAATATATCTCTTATTAATTCCTTGAGGAATGTCCTGTATACTTTATGGTATCTCCTAAAACAGTGTCATCCTTTGTAGACCCCTGGTAGATGCTTTTGAATAAATGAATGTCCTGAGTGATAATTCCATTGTAAATTAACAGTGAACCATAAATTATTCCATGTGGATAACATATCCTTTTTAAAACCAGTCTAACCTTAGCTTGGGCTTCTCTTTTATGATTAATTTAAATTTATTTCATTGCACTCTAGTGTAGTTATCTTTACAGAGAGGTATTGCTTATTCTCTCCCCCTATTTCTTCAGCCTTTTCTATATTTCTACTTAATTCCATAATTATGGTTGTTCCTCCAGGTTCTGTTATTCACCATCTGTTCTCTTTCTGATATATTTATCCTCTTGGCAAGTTTATTACTATCTGGTTTCAACTATGATTTCCTTGTAGTTACTTCCCAAATCTACCTTTCTAGTCCTGTCCTGTGGACCTTAGTACAGTGTTGTCAAAATGGGTGGAATATTATCACTTGGGTATATTTCAATTACCTCAAAGTAAATATTTTACAAAGAAAATTCATTATCTTTTTATCATCCAAACAACTTCATCTTTCTGGTTTCCTTCTCCATTCTTGCTGTTTGTGTATACTTGTATCTTCCAAGTGTTCTAGGTCTTGGAATCTTCTTTCTCACTCCTTTCTTCTTCACTGTTCATGTGCAGTCTATTCCCAAATCCTCCTTGGAATAACTTTGGGAGACAATCTCTCCTCTTTATAATCTCAGGAAATAACCTAGTTTTGGGCTTTATTTAGACCTATATACTAGATTACTTTTAGATTACTGTCACAGCTTCCTAATTACTTTCCCTGGTATTGTTGTTGTTGCTGGTAATGATGATAATAACAACAGATATTAGCATTAATAGCTACTATTTATTATCTAGTATATGCTAGGCATTATACTAATGTACTTTATGAAGATTAACTTACTTGATTCTCATAACAACCAGATGAAGTATATATTTCTACCCACATTTTAGAGATTTAAAAACCTGTGGCTCAAAGAGGTTATATAACTTGCCCATGGCCTCATAGGTAATAAGTTGATAAAAGCTTGGGTTTTGCCCTGGCTGGTGTAGCTCAGTGGATTGAGCACAGGCTGCGAACCAAAGGGTCGCCGGTTCAATTTCCAGTCAGGGCACATGCCTGGGTTGTGGGCCAGGTCCCTAATGGACCCATGAGAGGCTACCACACATTGATGTTTCTCTCCCTCTCTTTGTACCCCACTTCCTTCCCCTCTCTCTAAAAAATAAATAAATAAAATCTTTTTTAAAAAGCTCAGGTTTCAACTTTGAAGGCCATGCATTAATAACAAATAGTCTGTTTATATCATTTTTCATTATACAACCACCTGTATAGGTAAATGTGGAAATTCCCTGTGCCTACAAAAAGAGTGGACTCTTTTATCTGGTTTCAAGGCCTCCCATGATCTTGTGCTACCATCTATCTCCAATCTCATTTCTCATGACTGTTAATACTTACCAGCAGACTTAATCATTGTTTTCTATTCTCTCTGCAATGTTCACTTCTGCTTAATGATTTCGTATAGACCTGGGACACCCTTCCCTCACCTCTTTAAATCTTGCCTACACTTTCAGATCCAGTTCATACTCTACTTCTCTATGAAGCATTTGTTCTCAAAATAGTCAAAATAGAGAGATCTTGTTTCCCTTCTTGACTTCTCTGCCAATTGGTTTATGTATCATAACACTTGGCACTCCGTGATGTACTCATGCAGTTTTAGTAAAATTTGCCTTTGATACCCTTTCTTTCCCCCTTACCTCCTCATCTATTCTCCTGCATCCATTGTCTTCATGATGTTATGAATTTACAAGCCTCTATCCAATTGCTAGGATACCACGCATAGATTCCTTTTAGTTCTTCTCAACTAGAAATAAACTGTCATTCATTCAGCTTTCATAATACCTTTTTTCCAAACTCAGCTAGGTTGGTATAAAGAACCTATGTAAAGTTACATGTGATTGTCCACATTGCTGAGTGGGTTGCATTTGTGCTGTGATTGCTTGTGAAACTGTCTGCTCTGGGTCTTGGAATTACAGCAAGTTGAAAGTATGGAGTGTGGCAAAGGGATGTAAAATATCTCAAGGAGTGGGGAAGGGAATATACTGGGGCAGGTAAATATTCCTGGAACCCACTAAAACATGTCATGTAGGTCACCTCCAATTCTGTCAGAGCATAAAATTGGATTTGGCTACAGTGTCTTGAGGTTTTCCTCTATAGCAGTAGCTCCCTGCTTGTTGTGGCCTGCAGCTACAAGGTATTGCATAGTGCACTTATGAAGAACTGCCCAGAGATTAAATAAATGCTTTCTCAAACATGACTATGTACCATTTCTTTTTCAGATTCATGTGCAGGCATTATTTAAATACAAATGTATTTAAGAGTGTGACTGGATTTTTAGCAGCTTTTGGTCATTACCAATTTTCATGATCAGTGAACACTAAAAGTGCATTTATTATCATGGGCAGATCCACAAAATATTGTGATGTTTTACAAGGTTCCTTTTCAAAGGATCTACAACTAGAACTCTGCCAGAAACTCTTGGAAGGCAAATACTGTGTCTTCCAATTTGCTTACCCGTATTTTTCAAACTATAAGACACACTCCCCCCACCCAAATTTGGGAGGAAAAGGGAGGTGTGTCTTATAGTCTGAATGTAGCTTACCTGGCTTGCTGTGGTGGGGGGTGGTGGCAGTGCAACAGGATCACAGGTTATTAAATATTTTACCACATTTTTTGCTTCAAATTTTTTTTCCTATTTTCCTCGTCTAAAACCTAGGTGCATTTTATGGTCCGGTGTGTCTTATAGTCCTAAAAGTACGTACATTTCCAGAACATACTACAACACTAGTACAATAGGGCTTTGAAACTCTTGAATAAATGATAGAAGGGAAAAGTTTGATGAGGAATATTTTTTTTCTGTTCCAGTCCCTTCATTTGTCAAATAATGGTATTATACTGGGTGACATCTGAGTTCCTTTCTAGCTGTAGCATTCTAGGTTGGTGTGTACTTGAATATAATCAAAATGCTTAAGTGGTTCCTTGGCACTAGGGCACTAGGGAAAGTTTGAGAGAAGCCAGCTCTTCCTAATATGATTCTTGGTGTCCACTTGAACTTGGATTATCCATTCCCCAAAATATTATGAATCATGGAAAATTCATGAAAGTTTTTAGAAGTTTTCTTAGTTTTACCACACAGTTGTAGTGTTTGGATGACAAGTTAAAGGTATAGCACAGATTCATTTGGATTATCCATTTATGTGGCATACTACCTAAACCCCACTTCTGAAGCACAGATTCTCCAGAGTTGAAAGTATTATTATATTTCTGATAATGGAAAGTATTCATTTGGAGGAGTAGAAGAAAATGGTTCCTCACAGGTATGGTTTTGTGTTGCCTAGACACATCAATACCGCTTACACATTCAGCAAAATTGATTCTATTTTAAGTGACCAACCTGTCTCCCTAATTTTGATATAGAAAATAGCTTCTTGTTCTTGTGATGATAGGCAGCCATGTCAGCCAAGTTATTTCTTTCCTTTTCCCCCTTACTTTCTAATAGTTAGTTACAATCTAGGTTCTGTATCTCATTATCTATATGATCTTTGGCAAGTACTTTTAGTGTCTTGAATCTGTTTCCTCTTCTGTAAAACTAGTCATAGAGGATTAGAAATAGTGACATGTTAAAATGCCTAGAGAGTTATCAAGCACATAATATACATTCATTATGAGGTGTTGTCACTGTTACTCCCTCCTTTTTTCCTCCTTTCCTTTTATTCATCCCTTGTCTCTTGTCTCTGTCTTGAGAAGAGAAATGATCTTTTCCAACTAGAAAATACTTACCTAGAAAGTGAAAATATCAACCCCTTAGCCTGGTTATCCAGTTTTCCCCTGAACTCTTTTTGCTTGTAATTTTGGATTTCAGGCTTGAAACTGGGGCACTAACTGTGGGTGCTTGATGGCAAGTAACAGTTTGGGAAGCAGTTAATCCAAGGCCCACTGCTGCTTTTCAGTGGCCTCCATCCAGGGGATCTGGGCTAGGAATTGGATCTCATGTGGGTTGTTGCTGCAAAGTTATTTCTGAATCTTCTAGATTTACAAATCATTTGGTACCCAGCTGTCATGCTGTGTGATTCACGGTTAAGGGTGCCTTGCTTCAGATGCTTGTCAGCAGTTTCTTCCCTGTAGTTGCCTGGTTATTCAGTTGTTTTTGGTGTGACATGCAGCTCCTCATATTCATTTGGATTCTGCCTCCCCCAACTTCTGTCATGGAACAGATGAGTCAGTGTTGACTGGTGCCACTTTGTGATCCAATTTCTTCAAGTTTCCTCTGGTGAGTGGGCCCCCAAAAAGATGGTGCTCCTAGCTGACAGAGGGGGCTGTCTGTCCTATTGCCAAACTGCCCTGAGAATGTGGAAAATTATGGCCACATTTCCCAGAATGAATATTTAGGAAGCATTCAGGATAGACAAGGCCAAGAAAAAGGGTGTTCTTGTTCAGTAGGTGGCAGTGTGGTCTGACTTGAAGAAGCACTGGAAGTTCATGCAAGAATTTACAATGCTTTATTCTGATGCCTTTGACAGCTTTGACTTGAGATTTTATTCTGAGTATTTTAGTGCCTTTTGTCAAGTGCTCTTTTTCAAAAAAAATTAAAAAAATAAAAAAAACAATTCATTTATTTAGAAACTTCTCTTGGTAATGGGTGGCATATGTTTGTAGCAAGTACTGTGATCTGCAGCTTTTGGGAACTTGGTGGCTAATTGCTTTTAGTTGGATATTATGCCAGGTAAGCTGGACTTCTGTTTCCCAGCTATGGGGTGTGGGGGAGGTTCTTTCCTAATGGATGTGGTGGTTGTTTCACTGACTTTATCAGTGGGAAGCACTTCTGCAACCCCTAGATTTGATTAGTTTCTCTGTCAGAGAGGGAGCCTCCCAAGACCCACTGTGTCACCTCTATCAAGACCCATTCAGCCTTCAGGGAATAGCATACTTTGTCTGACAAAGTTGGGACTGTACTAGCACAATATCCTCTGTCAAGCTGAATAGAGGAACAAACCCTACACTCTGTCTCTGTATTTTGCCTCTCACTACAAAGTCCTTTACCAGAATGGCTTATTTCTCAATACAAGTATAAATCCTTGAAAACCATTACTTTTTAAATGGCTAAGAAGCCTACCTTCCAGCATGAGGCCTGAACAGGAAGAAGAAAGTATGCCTAGCTAGGGCACAGGCAGTGTCATCCTTGAGAAGATTGGTGACTGTTTGGCTGCAATTAATAAGCTTGAGCAAGGGATTGGATTTGCTGGTCTCTTTATTTCAGAAGCTTTTCAAAATTATAGATACTACATCTTGAGACTGAGTTTGAGACTTTGGAGTCTCTGTTTACATGGCTTCATTTCTTGTCATCCATATTGCTATCCAGATCCTTGTATATGTGTGAATATGAGCTCCAGGAAGCCAGGGTGAGATGGTAGGTATTAGCAAAAATCCCTTTCACCTCAGGCAAAAGTAGGAGATTCTTAAAGTATACATAGTTGATTCTTGTCATTCATGGTAGTTATGTTCTATAAAGATGCCACAAACACTGAATTAGGTTTGATTAGGTTCCTGTGAGCATATTTGTCAATTGATCAATACATAACCTTGTTTTATATGCATTTATGTTTAATGACACCTTATTTAATGTATATTGTTGATTCATTAACATTGAACTCGCAGCAAACGGCCCTATATAAATAACTCATGCCTGAATGAAGCTTATCTAATATGTATTTTCTCCATAAGGCACATTGCAGTCTTGCTCTTCACACTACCCAACACTTCAGCACTATTCTTTGGGGGTCAATTTAAGTAGGAAAATCACCAAGAAAAAAAGGAAAAATGTGGCACTAAATAGACTGTGGAAAGGACACTTGTTTACAGTATTTGAGCTGAAACAAGAAGGCAGAGGATTTCCTTGTTCCATTTTAACTAAAAATATACACATTGGGGAGACTCAGATTTTTCTCCACTCTGTACATGTGCATGCCTATGAATTACCATAAAAACACAGGAGTATTGATCTAGGGGTTACAAATAAATTTTAGGAAGTAGGTAATTTTGAAAATATGGAATATGTGTGTTTTGAGGATCAACTGTATCTGCCTGATGATGGGTCTATAACATTATTTTTTAGCTATTAGAATTCTTAGTCTTATCTGCACTCCTTAATTATGGTAAACCAGGCTGATATGAATTGGGAAGTGATCAGTTAATCAGATCATAAGGGTTGGGTTCCACACAACTGACTAGGGTAAGCAGACTTCCTCAAATAGCATTGCATTGATCTGTTGGTTTTTCATATGTATTAGTTAGCGATTTATTGATCAGCAATTCTATGGACTAGTTATGTAGGCTTAAAGATAGAGTTGGGGTAGAAAAATTCAAATCACATTCAGAAACTCAAAGAAACTACCACTTTACATACATATGCTTCAGTTTCAGTATTTAAGGTCAAGGTTGTAGTTTCAATTCAAGAGGTAAGGCAGTTATGTCACAGGAATGGTGCCATGAAAGGTCCACTTGGTGTTTTCCCCTTGAAGTTTCAACAATTTGAACAACTATAACTCACTTTCAGGTGTGCACAAACATACTTGAAATATCTGTGCATGTGTATCGAAACATCTAAAGGTACACAAGTGGGGTCAGACTGGGGAAGTGAGAAAGCAGAAAAGCTGAGATAAGCCATGGATACAGCCCTGCAACCTGGAGCTCATGGCAGGGCTCAGCATTGAGAGGAGAGGAATCAGACTGTGGCTTGCACTCCCTGTAGCTGGGAGGAGCAGAGATTCAGTGGGCATTCCTGCAGGAGTGAGTAGTGCAAGCTGCAGCTAAGCCCAGTGACCTGGGTAGGTACCCAGAACAGAGGTGTGGCCATGAATGTCAGGTGGTCAGCATTCTAGACAGAGAAACAAAGTCACAAAGTCTGGTTGCCCTGTAATCTCCCAGAGCTTGCCTCCCTTTGCTCTTGGTGTCTGGTTGCAGGATACATTATCTGCAAACCTGAGAACTGGTATCACATTTTTCCCCCTGAGCAAAGGGTGCACTTGGTGACTGGTTCTAAGATCAGGGTGCAGGGAGAACCCTGTGGTGGTCTGAGGTCATCATTACCACCAGGGCAAAGCAATTCACAAGACTGCAGGTTCCCCCAGCCCAACACACCCCCATGAATTGTGGCTACACTGACAGCAGCATCTGGCTGCAGAGGACAGCATTGAGACTTCACAGATTTAAAGCACCATTGCCCACCACATTCCTCTGAGGGATTGGTCTTCTGGTAGAGGGCTGACCAGACTATAGGGGAAGCACACACCTACCAGGGAAACTTAAAATTTAGTGCCACCTACTGGAAAATAATAGAAAGACCTCTTCATATCAATCTTCTGGAGAAGTACTACACATACATTGATGCCTAGACAGAGAAGGGACCCAACAAATACCATAAATAACCAAGGAAGCATGGCAATCCAGAAATGAAATTAAAAATCTTCATAAAACAAATTTAAACACAGAAATATGTGATATAAGTGACAGACAATTCAACATTGCAGTTGTGAAAAAGTGAAATGCAAGAAAATACAGACAGGCAGTTTAATGAGCTCAGAAAACAAATCAGTGAACAGAATGAGTTCTTTACCAGAGAGATTGAAACTAAAAAGGAACCAAACAGAAATTCTTGAGATGAAAGACTCAATAAAAGAGATTATCCAAGGACTTCTGGCCAAGATAGAGGCTTAGGTAGACACACTGTGCCTCCTCACACAACCAAAATAAGGACAACAACAATTTAGAAATAAAAAACAACCAGTACTGGCAGAAAATTGAACTGTATGGAAGTCCAACAACCAAGGAGTTAAAGTAGACATATTCATTGAGACCAGTAGGAGGGATAGAGTCCGGCAGCCAGGCAGAGAGGAGTCATGGCAAAGTGGTGGCGGGTGGACCCCAGGCAAGCAAGGCAGCAGCTGGAGGACCTAGTGAGGCAGCAGATTGTGGAGGGGTGTGGCACACAAGGTGGCTGCTGGACTGGGAGGTCCCACATTCATGTGCAGATAAACCAGGTGAAACTTGGGAGTGAGACAGACCATGCAACCCAGGCTCTCAGAATGGGGAAATAAAGCCTGAAAACCCTGATTGAAAATACCTGTGGGGGTTGAGATGCTGGGAGAAACTCCCAGCCTCACAGGAGAGTTCGTTGGAGAGACCCACAGGGTCCTAGAATGTACAAACCCACCCACATGGGACTCAGCAACAAAAGGGCCCAATTTGCTTGGGGGGAGGGGAGTAAGTGACTGAAATCTGGCAGAGAGAAGAAGCACCACTCTTCCCTCTCAGACCCCTTCTCCATATATAGCGTCACAACCTAGCCATGTGGGTTGCCCTGCCCTGGTGAACACCTAAGGCTCCACCCCTCATTATGTAACAGGTGCATCAAGACACACACACAAAAAATGGTCCAAATGAAAGAACAGATCAAAGCTCCAGAAAAAATACAACTAAGCGACAAAGAGCTAGCCAGCCTATCAGATGCACAGTTCAAAACACTGGTGATCAGGATACTCACAGAATTGGTTGAATTTGGTTGCAAATTAGATGAAAAGATGAAGGCTATGCTAAGTGAAATAAAGGAAAATGTACAGGGAACCAATAGTGATGGGAAAGAAACTGGAACTCAAATCAATGGAGTGGACCAGAAGGAAGAAAGAAACATGCAATCAGAAAAGAATGAAGAAACAAGAATTTAAAAAACTGAAGAGAGGCTTAGGAATCTCCAGGAAATCTTTAAACATTCCCACATCTGAATTATAAGGGTACCAGAAGGAGAAGAGGAAGAGCAACAAGTGGAAAACTTATTTGAACAAATAATACAGGAGAACTTCCCCATTCTGACAAAGGAAATAGACTTACAGGAAGTCCAGGAAGCTCAGAGAGTCCCAAAGAAGTTGGACCCAAGGAAGAACACACCAAGGCACATCATAATTACATTAGCC
>JAPYXV010002227.1:0-13324 GCA_028533065.1 Trachops cirrhosus
ATTGACATAATTTAGACCTTTATTTCTAGCTACAATGACCAGATAATCTGCAAAAAACAAACAAAAATCTATAAATGTCCTAGCCAGAAATTCTTTAGATGTTAAAAAGAAAACCAGAAAAATCCACTTTATGAGAAAGAAAATCATGGGATCATAAAAGATCATGAAGATGCAGAGATTAGCTGCCAAAAGAACCAAAAACACTATGTGAAGTCAGGACACCCCAAAAAAACATAATGGAAATGAGGTCATTCTTATTAAATGTTTAAACTGACCTGAAAATATTAAGAGTTGTAAGGCTTTTATGATTCAGAACTTCTACATGATGAAAAATAGACAAAAGAAATGTTTTTATATTGCGCTACCCAACAATGTTTTAACATTACATTTCCCCTGAAGTTTAAGGATATCCGATAGCTGGGATTTGAGGAGATCAAGGCCACAGAATGAGGGCAATCACCCCTGAGATACTTCCTTCTGGTGTGGAGGGCCATAGTCTCTAGAGGAATAAGTGTAAATTGTCAATTATGTTATATTCATTTTTAGAAAAGAACCAATTAGTACAAACCATCTTCTATCCCCTCCTCAGAATTTTATGCCAAATCTTTTGCTTTTAGCTGGTCAAGAGAGAAAAGTAAGATAACTGCAGAAAGCATTTTGTTGTCAGGCCTAGAAGTAGATGCATCCTACCTACCACCTTACTGTGGCCAAAATCTAGTCATAGGGCCATATTCATATCACACTGTGGCCTGGGAAAGGTGGTCTCCCAATGTGGAAGAGGATATAAGATTGAAAAGCGTCTAGCAATTTCTGCAAAGAAATTGATACATACAAACATGTATAAAAATTCCCTATTTTCATTATGTTGGCATTTACAGAAATGTCTGTGCCCAACTATGAATTTTCAATATTTCTGGATTAGATTGGTTTTAGATAAATCTGTTCAATCTACACTTTATACTTGGATTTGGCTTTGTGATTCAATCTAAGAGTTTTCTCTTTTACTAGGTGAGTTTATTTAAATTTATTTATCTGATGTGTTTAGTCTTAGTTCTGTCAAATTTTTAAAAAAACTTTTTTAGCATTTGCTACAAGGTTTTGTTTTTACTTTGGTTTAGTTTTAAGCTTATTTTCTTTCTAATACTTTCAATTTTTTAAAAATGAATATAATTTATCCTCTGATTTTTGTAGGTTTGAAATGTTTGTTGGCTTTAAACCTGTGGAATAATTTGGGTCTTGTATCAAATTCTTCAGAGGTTTTCTCTTTTCCTTTGGAACTGTAAATATGTTTCATTGTCTTCTAGTATTGACTGTAACTAAGAGGAATTTGTGTATAATTTTCTCTTCATTTTTGGAATAAGGTAAATTTTTAGGCTATTTCTTGACATCTACTTATTTGTGTAAATGTGTTCTAAAACAAGATGTTGTGAAAATACTAAATACTTTCTAAAGTTTTGTATTATTTCACAATTTCACCAGAAATTTGTGAGTTTTTGTTGCTTTACGTCCTTTCCAAAACTTGGTATTTCTAGTTATTTTCATCTTACTCATATGAAAGGGTATGTAGTAGTAACTCATTTGAATTTCAGTTTGCATTTTTCTGATGACTATTAATGGTGAGCATTTTTCATGTATTTATTGACTACTTATGTATTTATATACATAATTTTTATATAAAATATAATAAATATGGTTATAACTATGGTCATAATAAAATATATAATATGTATATTAAGTGCATAAACAAATATATTTATATATATAATTTGATAGATATGACGTTTTCTCCCAATTTATGGCTTGCCTTTTAGTTTTTTAAAAGATTTTATTTATTTATTTTTAGAGAGAGGGGAAGGGAGGGAGAAAGAGGGGGCGAGAAACATCACTGTGTGGTTGCTTCTCACATGGTCCCCACAGGGACCTGGACCCCAACCCTTGCATGTGCCCTGACTGGAAATCGAACCAGCAACCCTTTGGTTTGCAGCTTGTGCTCAGTCCACTGAGCTACACCAGCCAGGGCAGCCTTTTAATTTTTTTAATGGTAGGTTTTAAAAGCAGAAGTTACCCTATGAAAGAACAAAGTGAGAGGCATCATACTTCCTGATTTTCAGCTATATTGTAAAGCTATGGTTATTAAAACAGTATGACACTCACATGAAAACAGATATATTGGCCAATGGAAAAGAATTCAGAACCTAGAAATAAACCTATTTACACATAGTCAACAAATATTTAACAAGGAGCCAAAAATACTTAATGGAGAAAAGACTGTCTCTTTAATAAGAGGTTCTGGGAAAACTAGATATTAGTATGTAAGAAAATGAAACAAGTCCCTTACCTTACACATCTCACAAAAATTAAACTGAAATGCATTAAAGACTTAAATATAAAACCAGAAACCATAAAACTCCTAGAAGTAAACGAAGAAGCTTCCTCATGTGGGTCATGGCCATGATTTTTTTGGTATGACACCTAAAGTGCAAGCAACAAAATAAAAAATAAACAAGTGGGGCTACCTCAAACTAAAAAGCTTCTGCACAGCAAAAGAAACCATCAACAGAATGACAAAACAACATAAAGAATGAAAGTGGAAAATATTTGCAAATCAATGTATCTGATAAAGGGTTCAAATCCAAAATATTTAAAGAACTCATAAAACTCAATAGCACAAAACAAATAATTCAATTAAAAAATGGGCAAAGAACCTAACTAGACATTTTTCCAAAGAAGTCATAAAAGTGACCAACAGTACATTAAAGGGGTGCTCAACATCGTTAGTCGTCAGGGAAATGGAAATCAAAACCACAAAGACGTATCATATCGTGACTGTTAGAATGGCTATCACATGGAGGGTTAGCAACAGGGGAGTGAGAGGAGGAGAGAGGGGGAAAAGGTACAGAGAATAAGTAGCATAGATGGTAGGTAGAAAATAGACAGGGGGAGGGCAAGAATAGTATGGGAATGTAGAAGCTAAAGAACTTATGACACATGGACATGAACTAAAGGGGGGGAATGTGGGTGGGAGAGGGTGTTCAGGGTGAAGGGGAATGAAGGGGGAATAATAGGACAACTATAATAGCATAATCAATAACATATATTAAAAAATAAATAAAAAATAAAAAGACAAGAGATAAATGCTGGTGAGGATGTGGAGAAAAGGGAACGTTGGAACACTGTTGGTGGGATTGTAAATCCAGTACAGTACAGCTGCTGTGGAAAACAGTATGGAGGTTCCTCAAAAAATTAAAAATAGAACTACCATATGATCTGGCAATTCTGCTGAGTATATCTGAAGGAACCAAAACACTGTCAAAGAAATAGATGCACCTTCATGTTTATAGCAGCATTCTTTACAATAGCCAAGCTATAGAAACAACCTAAGTGTCCAATGACGAACGAGTAAAGAATGGAATACTATTTAGCCCTGAAAAGAAGAAAATCCTTCTATTTGCAACAACATGTATGCAACTTGAGGGCATTAATTATTTTGCTAAGTGAAATAACTCAGACAGAGAAAGACAAATACTGTATGATATCATTTATATAATGTTAAAACAAACAAACAAATTTGGAGAAAAACAAATAAAATTTGTGGTTACCTGGGGTGGTTGTGGTGAAGGGGAAATTGGATGAAGATAGTCAAAAGGTAAACTTCCAGTTATAAGATAAATAAGTACAAGGGACATTATGTAGAACATGATGACTATAGTTAACACAGTGCTATAAGGTTGACAGGAGTAAATCCTAAGAGTTCTCACCACAAGGGAAGAAAGGATCTTGTTTTTGCTTTTTGTTTCTTTCGTATGTATATGAGATGTTGGTTGTTAACTAAGGCAATTGTGGTCATCATTTCACAAATATACAAGTCAAAGCAATGTGCTGTAAACTTTAAACTTAAATTAAAAATGAAGATACTATTGCAAAACCTAAATAATAACAACTCATTTATTGAAAGCACTCCAAAAGGAATCAAGACTGTGACTGTGTTATAACAAAACACATCTTAATACAGGTTTGCACCTATAAAATGGATAATAACAATTCTGAGTGGGGAAGCAGAGAGGAAGAGGAGAAAGGCAGTTATTACTACGGAAACTTTCTGCACCTCTATAGCTTCCAACAAGGAAAAACAAGTAAGGATAAGTGGGTGAGCATTGTAAACCAACAGCTGATAATTAAGAAGAAACTGAAAAAGAAGGAACAGGATAGTCAGAATCATAAAATAAATGTTTACCAAAGAACATTTGTAGATTTCAAACGAGTCTTAAAACATGTAGCTACTTTTTTTTTTACATTCTATTTTGGGATGAAATGCGATCTGTCCTGCCAAATAGAAGTGTTTTTTTTTAATTTGTTGTTTAGAACGTCTTACATTTTTAATCCTTTCTTTACAGGTTACGTAGAGCAGTTTTAATTAAGAAAACTGTAGAAAGTTAGTAACTGCCACTAACGGTGGCACGTGTCAGTTTTCCAGAGTCCTGCTTTGCAGGTGTCAATGCATTGCTGGGGTCTCAGCTCCCCCTCGCTGGAATCAATGGCGGCAGATTTTAGTCCACAGGCCGCTTTTCCCCGTATTTCTTTGTAAATGCTTTAGCGTTCTTACAGAATTTCTTATGATCTTTGGAGTATTCTTCAGCTAGGTCCGCCCGAAGTGGGTGCTCGGGCTGAGGGTCGTTCACCAGTGCTATGAGGTCCTGGATCACTTGATCGGTTTTGGTTGCTGGCTTCCAGTTTTCAGCACTAATTACTGGCAGACACACCTGCCCTTTTTCATCGATGTTGGGGTGATAAATCTTCGTTTTAAATATGATCTTCGGCGGCTTGAATGGATACTCGGCTGGAAAGTTGATTTCGATTTTGAAGGCCCCCTTATCATATGGAGGGTTGTCAGGAACAATAAGCCCTTGCCAAGTCAATAAGTTAGCGTCATCAACCTGGATATTTTGGAAGTTTTTAATTCCACTTCTGCGGATTTCTTCCAACTCCTTCATCAGTCGCCTGCTGGCCGCCATCTTGGATCTGCGCTGCGTTCGCCGAACCGGTTTCTACTCGCAGCGGTTTCCTGCCCCCAACGGCGCCTCCGTTCACGTTGGCGCAGTCACGTGGCTCGTTCTGTGGAACAGCACCCCGGCCGCTTTAATTTCTTACTTTGTAAAATACGTTATACGTATTTTATTAAATAACTTACTAAACTATAAAGTTCACAACAAAGCCTTAGAAATGTAGAACAGAAGTTTTTAGTTTGGACAAATCTCTTTTATGATAGAAGTTTTTGGTGTTTTATCATAGAAATCTTTGTCTACCCCAGTTAAATGAAGATTTTCTCCTAGGTTTTCTTCTAAGAGGTTTATGATGTTTTAGTTTTTATGTTTAGAGCTGTAATCCATTTCAAGTTAAATATCAGTATTTTTAAAAAGTCAAGTCAATCTTGAATTTCTGGAATAAATTGTACTTGGTGATAATGTATTATTTTTATGTATCGCTGGATTTGATTTACATTAATTTGGTAAGAATGTTTGCATCTATGATAATGAGGGCTGTTCATCTGGAGTTTTGTCTACTGGTCATGTCTGTGTGGTTTGGGGATGTTACGATAATGTTGGCCTTATAAAATGAGATGGAAATTTTCATTACTACTATTTTGTGAAGGAATACGTGTAAGGTTCGTGTTGTGTTTCTTTTGATATTTGCTTGAGTCTATCAGTCCAGCCATGAGGGACTGGTATTTTCTTTGGGGAAGATTTTTAAATAATTTCTTTTTTTTAAATAGGAGATTTATTCACATGCTTATTTTTCACTCTGTGCCAGTTTTGTTAATTTGGTCTTTCAGAAATTTTCAATCTTACCTAAATTGTCTTTTGGCGGGCAAAATATGTCCTTATTATTCTTTTAATTTATATAGTCTTCATAGAGTTTTTTCCTTTCATTCCTGTCTTTGGTAATTTTTGTCTGCCTTCATTCTTTCCTGATTAGTCTATCAAGGGGTTTACCAATTTTATTAATCTTTTCAGAGAATGAGCTCTTTGTTCAATTAATTTTTCTCTATTTATTATCTTCTATTTAATTCATTAATCTGTTCCTTATTTCATTCCCTCTACTTATTATGTTGGGTTTAATTTTTTTCTTTTTAAAATATGAACTTAGGTAATTGATTTTTAAACTTTTCTAATATTAGCATTTAAAGCTATAAATTTCCCTCTAAAAATCACTTTAACTGCACCCTATAAATTTTAATGTTCTTTTCATTGTAATTCCACAATAATTTCACTTCATTCAGCACAACATTTTTTCTAATTCAACATGTTACTTACTCATTGAACCATAGGTTATTTAGAACTGTGTGGTATAATTCTCAAATATTTAGGTATTTATTTTCAGATAAATTTTGATATTGTTTTAAAATTTTATTTGGTTCAGAAAATACATGATATATGACTTTGATTACATTTTTAGGACTTAATTTATGGCTTAATATATCATGTATTTTTATGAATATTTGTTCACTGAAAAAGAACACGTATTTTTCATGTTCTCTATATTTTAATTAAGTTAGGCAGGGTGATGTTCATGTCTTCTATAAACAGTGAGTTTTCTGTCAACTTATTTTATCAATTACTGAATTGAGTAGAAATCTTGAAATATAAATATGAATTCATTATTTTTCTTTTGGTTCTCTTAGCTTTTGTTTCATGCCCTTTCCAGCTCTGTTATTAGGTGTATACCTATTTAGGATTAGTATGTCCTCTTGCGAAATTGATCCTTTAATTACTGTGAGATGACATTCTTAACTTTGGTAATGTTGTCTGACCTGAAGTTTATTTTGTCTAATATAAATATAGCCACTTAAACTTTTTTTAATGACTAAAGACCTATCATTTCCTTTATATTTAAAGTGATTATTATGGACATCATAAAATTTGCCCTTGCTTTTTTGTCTAGTCTGAAAACCTGGCCTTTTAATTGGATTGTTAGAACATTTGTGTAGATCTTGTATTATTTTTATTTAGCCTAAAATAACTTCATCATGTCATGTAGTACTGAACTATTACTGCTGTATTTTCTTGGCTTTGTCTAGAAATGTCTTTATTTTGCCTTCACTTTGAAGAATATTTTAACTAGATACAGAATTTGATTATAGTTTTTTTCTTTCAGTACTTTGAGGTTTTTCCATTGCCCTCCAGCCTATATTGTTTCTAACAAGAAGTCAGTATTTATTCTTATCCTATTAATAAACTGCTGCATATAAAATGCCTTTTTTTTGTCTTTGACTCATTTAAAATTTTTCCAAAGTCTGAAAACAGTTGTTTCCCATATTATGTCCATTTTTTTAAGTTCTTCATGGTGGGATGGCTTGTTAGTCCAGTAGTTGCTACTTTATTTCTTTTTTGTGTCTTATGGGAAGATAAAATTAAAGAAAAACATGCAAAAGAAATTGAAGCTTAGTTACATAAGGTTAAATACCTGCTATAGTCTGAGAGTTTGTGTCCCCCCAAAACTTACGTTGAAATCCTAACCCCCAAAGCTGAAGGTATTAGTAAGTGGGGTCTTTGGCAAGTGTTTAAGTAATGCTGATGGAACCCTCATGAATGGGATTAGTACCTTATAAAGGGGGCTCCAGAGAGCTCTCTAGTTCCTCTGCCTACTGAGCAAACAAAAGTCTGTGGCACCCTGAATGACCCTCGTGCAACCGTGCCGGTCCTGTGATCTTGAATTTCCATCCTCCAGAGCTATAAGAAATAAATTTCTGTTGTTTCTAAGCTACCAAAGTGTAGTATCTTGTTACAGCAGCTCAGATGGTCTGAGATAATACCCTTATAACCATCAACCTGGCCAAGAAATGGAAACTGGTTAGCCATCCTAGAAGCCTCTCTGTGTGTGTTTACCTATATACAGCTCTCTCCCACCCATATTCATGATCTCAACTTTTATAATACTCATTTCCTTGGATTTTTTAAATTACCCAAGACACTAGACACCCCTAGACACTCTAGCATAGTCTTACCCATTTTTGTTAAGCTGAATTGTCTTTTTTTTTAAAGATTTTTATTTATTTTTAGAGAGAGGAAGGGAGGGAGAAAGAGAGTGAGAGAAACAGCAGTGTGTGAGAGATACATGGATCAGCTGTCTCTTGTATGCCCCTAACTGGGGACCTGGCCCACAACCCAGGCATGTGCCCTGATCAGGAATTGAACCCACAACCCTTTGGTTTGCAGGCCAGCACTCAATCCACTGAGCCACACCAGCCAGGGCCCTGAATTGTCTCTTTCTACATATAAGTGTTTCCTCCATTCCTGTCTTTTCTTTACTGTTTATCTGTTGAATAACTGAGATTTTTGCCTGTCTGGTTTTTCAGTGTTTGGATTTTGCTGATCCATGTACTCATGGTGTAATTCAAAGTGTTCTTTTTTTCTTTTTTGTCCTGCAAACTTTCTTCAGGACCCAGAAGCTTGATAAAACTACATTTTTATCCCTTTGTTAAGATTATAATCTTTTATCTGAAGGCCAATATAATTTGTTTTCACTTGATTTTGATATTAGTAGCCATTTGTGCACAATGCCTATATTAATTAATTCACTGGTGTTTGCAAAATAGTGGTATCTTAATGTTGTTATATATTAGGTGGAACAAGTTTGTAAGACACTCCATAATTTAATACTTGCTAACTGGTATGGTACATTTAAGAAAGATGAAATGAATGCTTGCTTCTTTGCTTGGATTTATTACACAATTATTTATGACTGTATTGGTTTCCTATGGCCTCTGTAACAAAGTACCACAAACTTAGTATCTTAAAATAACATACAAAGCCTGTCCAGAAAGTATCCAGCCATGCACTATGAAAAATAGAGACATTTATTGAACAAGATACAAGAAATATTTTACATAAGGCAATGATGCCTCAGTTCCTTTCAAAGTAGACACCTTAGGACCTCACACAGTTCTCCCAACCAAAGCACAATGTTCCCTCTGCTCTGGTAGTGAATTTTGCCATGACACATTTCATGCCAAGATCCTGCATCAAAATCTCAGACACAGTAGTTTTTGGAATCCCCAGATCAGATTCTAGTTCTCACACTGTCAGTCACCAATCTTTGTTGATTGCAGCCCTTACATGTTCTACATTCTCAGGTGTTCTGCTTGTTGCAGGCCTTCCAGAACATGGATCACTTTCAACAGATTCTCAACCATCTTTGAAGTGTTTTTGCCATACTTTTACTTGTGCTGCCCTCATTGCTTTGTCCCTGAAAACCTCCTTGTATCCTCCAAATAGTTTCTGCGGAGGAACATTCAAGTTTAATTCAAAATTTGATGCAGATTCGTTGCTCTACTCGCTTGGTCATTTTGAATGCAATGGCCACACAGTACACATGCTCACTCAATGGCATCTAGTGCTCCCACTGACTAGTACAGTGAGGTTGTCATTGTTCATGCATGTGCATTCCAGTCCACTGTCCTTGGCTGCCAGGTTACATTGATGTCATGCAAACTGTTCATGTTATATTAACAAGGGCTGGACTTTTTCTGGTAGACCTCATACATTTATTCTCTTACAGTTCTAGAGGTTCTATTTGAGTAGGTTAAGAACTGGGTATGTTTGGAGGCCTACCACAGTTCCCAATGAAGTCTTTTAAAATACTAGTTAATATTATTATGAAATTACAAACTTAAACATATTTGAGTGGTTTCAATTCACGTAATTTTTATATAATCTATGGCTAGTGAGGGCCTCAATATTACTTCTGAATCCTTTTGATGTGACCTTTGTAATGGTGGTTGATCCTCTGCTATATATTTCAAGATATTCTAGTACATTTTGTGCTGTGGATCTGGAATCAGTCATTTCATCAAGAACTCATGACTTTCTTTACAAGAAAATGGTATGTCATCAAAATAATAGTCTACAAGCTAGGGTTACTGTTTGCTACTGGTTGGTGATTTTTTTTCTAGGATTTTACAAATTCAGTACTATAGGGTTTTTCCTTAACTTTTTTTTTTAATTTTACATCTGTATCTCATTTCTTCCACACTGAGAATTCTTGTTCACTGGGTCACACAAAATGATAGCTTTAGAATATATTATTTGCTTTATCCTATTTCAGTATCTTAAAAATGCAATTCCATTTCTTCTTGAATAAAAGCATTGCTGTTAAAACATTTGATGATAAATTGTGATTTGTGATGCCCTTATAAAATATATGCTTTTTCCTAGATT
Organism: Trachops cirrhosus; assembly: GCA_028533065.1. Taxonomy (NCBI): domain Eukaryota; kingdom Metazoa; phylum Chordata; class Mammalia; order Chiroptera; family Phyllostomidae; genus Trachops; species Trachops cirrhosus. Next base: position 10,215 of record JAPYXV010002227.1, read on the forward strand.
CCCGTTTTTTTTTTCTATAAAGTGCAGTAATTTTACTAGAATATGTTTTGGTCTTCATTGTTTGGGGTTGATATTTTCAGAGATCAGTGTGCTCTTTTAATGTATATTTTACATTATTACATTAGTTTCTCTTAATGTAATTAACAATAATAGTTTCAGGAAGTTTTTAATATTTGTTATATTCCAAAGATTTGTTTTTAGGACTCCATATCTGTATGTTGAATCTACTTTTTATATTATCAATATTTGTTATTTTCTCTCAAATCCTTTTCATCCCTTCATTATTTGTTTTTTTAATTCCTTTTTTAAAAATTTACTATTTCTTATAAGGCATTAGTTGTTGAGTTTGGTGTGTGGGTTATGTGCTTTTTCTCCTAGTTTAGTAATTCTGAAATATGTTTTTTTAGTTATATCAGCTATTTCTGAGTTTTTCTATTCTGATTTTTGTTTCTTCATATCTTGTTTCTTTTCTTAATGTCTTTCAGCTCATTCTGAAATGGCATTTCCAATTTACATATATGCTCCTTATGTCTTTCTAGTGTGATTTCTTTGCCTGCAGGGTTATTCTGTTTCTTGTTGACATCTTTTCTTATAGTTAACTTGTTGGTATTTGATTTCAGTAGTTTTCTAGTGCTTACTTTTATGTAAATTTAATTTTTATGACCTCTTAAAAGATTTGGTTTAGATAGCTTTTCTTCTTATAAGTTCCTTTTTTGTTGTTTTCATATATGTATTAGTAAAACTAGGATGGCTTGTTTGGTGCAGTTTCTAGCTCTGTTTCCTTCTCCATTTTATCTGAACCTTCATTTCATTAACTGTGCTGTTCCTATGTTGAACAATGTTGTTTCATCCAGAAGTTTCACTTCAGTATGAGGATTTGCACTTGAAGGGAATCCTACTGGGTCAGTTATGAGCATTTATGGGAACTAGCCAGATCTTTAAAGCTTACCTCTAATTATTAGAATATATTGAATGTCTCCTAGTTTTAGCTGCTGTTCAAAAATAAAATTGCCATGATTTTCAGTGATTAACTTTTAGTTTATGTGGGTTACTTCTGTTCTCAGGTCCACCAGATGTCCCATTACTTTACTCCATTTTTTTCTGATAGATGCTGATCAGATACAGTGCTTATGACAACTGATGTCTTGTCCCCACCTACTTGTATTTTGAGGTTTATAAGGTGACAGTTTCCCTGGTTGCTTGTAAATATTGTTTTTTACTTTGCAATCTAGTGGTAATGTCTTTTTTCATGTGAGAATTCAAAAGATCTCAAACATATGCCATCATTTCAACCACTACCTTCTCACAATCCCATTATAATTTAAGTGATATAATTTAATGTAAAAAGTTAGTTAGATATTAAAGAACCAAAAGGTATAATAAGAACTCTTGATTATCACAGAGGTAAAACCTGCTGGAAACAACTACATCTGGAGCTGGGAGAACAAAGATGTGCTGTTTGGCTGATGGTGGTTATTCTGAGTTCAGATGAGGGGACTTATCAGGTTGGGACTGAGCGCTAAAGTAATCTGGAGTGACCACTGGTGTGTTTCCAGGAGGGGACACAGCATGGTGTTTGAAAAACTGCAGACTAGAGGCAAGTACTGCTGTCCTAAGGAAATGTCACTGTCAGACTGAGGTTTTACTGGGGTGATGCTAATAGGAACAAGCAAATGGTAAGAAAACGAATAATTTCTTTTTGCTCCATTTTGTTTTATGATTACACTTCATTGCTTCCTATTGCCAGAGATTAACAGGAAGCAAGCTGACAAATCAAAAAAGCAATTTTCAGAATTCTACTTCTAGCATCACAAAGCAAAATATAGAAAGCTAAATTTGAAACTGAGAAATAATACTTTAATGCTGGCTTCTAATTGTTATATTATCTTTATAAACTGTGTCTTTATCACTGAATAATCTTTACCTTGTTTAGTAGTTATAACCTTAATTTTCATTTTATCTGATATTAATTTTGCCTTTCCTCCTTTTTTTGAATGCAGTTGCTTATGTTTTACCATTTTAAACATTTCTTTACTACTGTGTTTAAATGTTTGTTATAGAAATGTATTGATAGGTTTTGGTGTTTTTTTCAACCCAACCTGAGAATCTGTTTCATATATATTGGACAATTTAATCATTCATATGTTTTATTCCTTTCGCCTTACTTTGCATTTTTAAAATATTTCCCTTATTTACCTTTAAATATTTCCCTTACTAGTTTTCCTGTTTGGTCATTACTATTACTAATCTTTCCCATCTTTTCACTTATAAAATTCTATTGTACTTTTTATTCAACTGGTGATTATCATTTTCATAAACTCAAAATGAAATTCCTGTGAAAGTAAGGATGATATGGAAATAAGATACTGACTATGTTTCCCAGGTATTCTGTTCCTTCACTGGATGAGGCCTTTAAAACACTTTCATTTCCCTATCCTCATTCCCAAACTCCAAGGATTTGCTGATCTATTTTAATTGCTGTTGCAGTCTGTCTTCAGGGTTCTCTAGCAGTTTCCACTTCTTTCAGGAACTGACAGTTAATACTTACTGATGTGGTCACCAGCAAGCAGTGTCTGCTGCACTGTGGATGAGAAATGACAAATTCACAAGGACTACTGAGTCCTGTGGAGGAAAAGGGACAGTGAGTCTTTTCTCTCCAGGGGAGATCCACCTTGGAGCACCTCGGCCACTCTCTCAATGGGAGAGTGGGAGAGTGCCTTGGCTCTTGCCTTGACAGGCTTTTATTGGGTTCAATTTGCACAGGAATACAGGGTGTATACATAAAGCTTATCAATCATTGTCAGGCAGAAGTGATTAAACAATAGATAATATTCAAAGAACTCTGAGGGCTTATTCTGAGTCAGGATCAGATAGTTAAAGGGCCATAGAACTTTGGGGAACAAACTCACTTCTGCTTGGACCCTTATCATTTAAATTGAGGGTATTAGCAAAGCAGGTTTCATAGGATTTTATGTATTTTTTCTTAGGCCTGATCACCCTAGGGAACCCACCCTTTCCAGCACAGGGCCGCACCCAACCCAACTGTAGCATTGTTTCAGGCTTAAGACATTGTTTCAGGCTTAAGTCAGGCAGGGGAAGTAAGGCAGCCC
>JAPYXV010002228.1:0-13323 GCA_028533065.1 Trachops cirrhosus
TCTTCCTTCTGGTCCACACCATTGGTCAGAGTCCCAGTTTCCTTCCCATCACTATTGGTTCCCTGTACATTTTCCTTTATTTCACTTAGTGTAGCCTTCATTTTTTCATCTAATTTGTGACCAAATTCAGCCAATTCTTTGAGCATCCTGATCACCAGTGCTTTGAACTGTGCATCTGATAGGTTGACTATCTCTTCCTTGCTTAGTTGTATTTTTTCTGGAGCTTTGGTCTGTTCTTCTGTTTGGGCCATTCTTTTTGTCTTGATGTGCTTGTTATGTAGTGAGGGGTGGAGCCTTAGGTGTTCACCAGGGCAGGGCAACCCAGTGGCTGGGTTGTGATGCAGTATGTGGGGGAGGGGTCTGAGAGGGAACAATGGCACTTGCTCAACTCTCTGTCAGATTTAAGTCACTTCTGCCGCTTCCCCCAAGCAAACTGGGCCCTTCTGGTGTGATTCCTGGGTAGGTAGGTTTGTGTACGTTCTAGATTCTTTGGGTCTCTCCAACGAACTCTCCCGTGAGGCTGGGAGTCTCTACTGGCATCTCAACCCCCACAGGTGTTTTCAATCAGTGTTTTGAGGCTTTATTTCCCCAAACTGGGGCCCTGGGTTGTGTGGTGTGTCTCACTCTCCAGTTTTGCCTGGTTTAACTGCGTGTGAATGTGGGACCACCCAGTCCACCAGCTTCCTTGTGCATTGCACCCCTCCACAATCACTGCCTCGCTGGGTCTGCCTGCTGCCGCCTTGTGCTCCCAGGGTCTGCCAGCCGCCGCTTTGCCACGAGCATGCTGCCCAGCTGCCCAAGTCCACCCCTCCTACCGATCTGGATGAATGTTTCTTCTTTAACTCCTTGGTTGTCAGACTTCCATACAGTTAAATTTTCTGTCAGTACTAGTTTTCTTGTTTCTAAATTGTTGTTGTCCTTATTTTGGTTGTGCGAGGAGGTACAGTGTGTCTACCTATGCCTCCATCTTGGCTGGATGCCCACAGTTTAGTTTTATTTAGAGAATAGACTTGAGTCTGTGTATGCATAGTATTTTCTCAAGCGTAATTACTTTTTTCTGCTTTTATTTTTATTAACAATTTTTCTTTCATCTTTATACTTTACTTATTTTGTAACATAATTGCTTTTGAGGAAAGAAGAATCTTTTCAACATTATAAAAATATTTAGAAATAATTATCATACTCTTATCAGGGAAGTACATATCTTTATTAACTGTGATTGTCTACATATGGCCATTCTTTTCTTACTTCAGCAGTGACATGGGAAAGGATTGTGTAACTAGGAGTCTGAAGACCTGGATTATAATCCAAGGTCTGATTTCACTGTCCTGTATTTATCTTAGGGTAGCCAACCTCTTTGTTTGGTATTGCTTTATGTTCAAAATAAGGGGCTTAGACTTCTGGTCAAAATGGAGGCATAGGTAAACATGGCTCCCCTCTTCTCTCAACCACAGCAAAAATTACAACTACACTACAAAACAAATATTACCCAAAAGTGTCAGAAGATTGAGCTGTATGGAAGTTTCATGATGAAGGAATTAAAGAAGCCACATTCATCCAATGGGTAGGAGGGGCAGAGATGCGTGAGAGTTATGGAGTCATGGAGAGGTGAGGAGCAGTGCACAGAGGAGTGGTGATGCAGAGACGCAGAACTGGCAGTTCCCACACCTATGTGTGGTGGATAAAAATCAGGAGGGATACCTTGGTAGTAAGGGATTCCAGCCCCCCACCAGAACACCCAGCCCAGGGTTTCAGTGTCAAGAAGGTAAGTCCTCATAACTTCAGACTGCAAAAACCAGTGGGGTTTGGGGCATTGGAAGAAATTGCAGAATTCTCAGGAGTCTCTTCTTAAAGGGCCCGCAATAGACTTAGGACTTAGGCAGACTCACTCCATCTGGGCTTCAGCACTAGGGCAACACCTGGAAGGGCACCAGTGTTATACAGGGAGCAATTGAAGTATCTGGCATCAGGGAGAGTTCCAGGAGACAACATCCTCCCAGACAAAACTCAAGATCCCAGACAGCAGCATTGTCCTCTCTCTGAGCCCTCCCCTAAACACAGTCACAGATCTGGTTGCCCTGACCTAGTGATTACCTAAGGCTCCACTCCATCCACCTTACTGGTGTGCTTTTCTACAATAGGCCATGCTACTAAGACAGGGAGTCCAAGTAACTCTATCTATTACATAGAAATGAACACAGGAAGGATGCCAAAATGAGGAGACAAAGAAACATGGCTCAAGTGAAAGAACGGAACAAAACTCCAGAAAAAGAGCTAAATGAAATAGATATAAACAATCTATCAGATGCAGAGTTCAAAACACTGGTTATTAGGATGCTCAAGAAACTCATTGGATACTTCAACAGCATACAAAAGACCCAGGCAGAAATAAAGGTTACAGTAAGTAAAATAAAGAAAAATTTATAGGGAACCAACAGTGGAGTGGATGAAACCAAGAATCACATCAATTATTTGGGATATAAGGAAGAAAAATACATTCAATCAGAACAGCAAGAAGAATAAAGAATGCAAAAAAAAATTTGGATGTGCTAAGGAACCTCTGGGACATCTTCAAATGTACCAACATTCAAATCATAGGGTTGACAGAAGGAGAAGAGGAAGAGCAAGAAACTGAAAACTCATTTGAAAAAATAGTGAAAGAAAACTTCTCTAATTTGGTGAAAGAAATAGACATACAAGTCCAGGAAGCACAGAGAGTCCCAAACAAGTTGGACCCAAAGAAAACCACACCAAGACACATCATAAATAAAATGCCAAAGCTTAAAGATAAAACATGAATCTTAAAAGCAGCAAGAGAAAAACAGATAGTTACCTACAAAGGAGTTCCCATAAGACTGTCAGCTAATTTCTGAAAAGAAACTTTGCAGTCAAGAAGAGACTGGCAAGAAATATTCAAAGTGATGTAAAGCAAGGACCTACAACCAAGATTACTCTACTCAGCAAAGCTATCACTTAGAATTGAAGGGCAGATAAATTGTTTCCCAGACAAGGTAAAGCTGAAGGAATTCATCATTACCAAGCCATTATTATATGAAATGCTAAAGGACTTATTTAAGAAAAAGAAGATCAAAACTATGAACACTAAAATGGCAATAAATTCACAACTATCAACAACTGAATCTAAACAACAAACTAAGGAAACAAGCAGAACAGAGACAGAATCATGGATACAGAGAGCGTTTTGATGGTTGCCAGGTGAGAGGAAGGTGCCGGGAAATGAGTGAAGAGGTGAGGGGATTAAGAAGTACAAATAGGTAGTTACAGAATAGCCATGGGGATATAAAGTACAGTATAAGAAATGGAATAGCCAAAGAACTTAAACGCATGACCCATGGACATGAACTAATGGGGGGATTGTTGGAGGGAATGGGTGATACCTGGTGGAGGGGGACAAAGGGGCAAAAATTGGGACAACTATAATAGCATAATCAATAAAATATATTAAACATAAACAAAACAAGGGGTTTAGATAAGATGGCAAAAATCCATTGCAGCAATAATAGCCTATGATTCTTTGTAACTTTAGAAAAGGAAATAATTCAGAAATATATAATTTTAAACCAATTGCAAATAATGGAAAAGAAAAAAACTGAATTAAAGGAGTTTGACTAGATAATTTCTAAATTCTTTCAAAGTTGAAATTCTATCATCCAAAAAATACTGCATTGTAAACTTGTAGCACTTTGTAACATTTCAAAGGATTTTCATTTGAGTTATCCTTTCTGATCCTCATAGGGACAATATGAAATAGTAAGAAGAGTGATTTTATCCATACTCTACAAATGAAGAAATGAGAGATGAAGTGGTGGCCTCATTTCACTAGGCTAGCTGGGGACAGAGCTGAGACAGAGGCTTTTGGACCCATGCTCTGTCCACTATGCCACCGCCTTCCCTGGCTTAATAGATATTAACTGTTAAAGAAAATCTCTTAGTACAAATTGTATTTTATTCTAGTTTGACAGGTGAGTAATCCTCAGTGATGAATTCCTTTTCAAAGAGTCCAGATTCTTTAGCTTATAAGTTTTTGAGTTATTTGTAGGGTCAACAAGGTTAGGACACACAGTATTTGCAAATTCCCCTAAATTCAAAATCATAAAAATTGGAAAAGTGGGTCTTCCTTTTTCTTTTCAATTTAAAAATATCAAGTAAATAATATACTAAATACTTTGACTTAAGATAATTTTCCTAAAACCCATGAGCCTTTAAGGACACTTAGCAATGATGATTAAGTAACTCATCTTTTAATTACATATACCCATGTTAAATATTATTGTTAGGTGTGTGGAAAAAGATCATTAGTTTAGTGTGTTTCCACTCTTTAAAAATATTAATAAATGTATTATTGTTGAAGTAGTATGTTATTATTTCATAACAGTTTTACACATATATAATATGAAAATATTTTATCAGTACAGAAGAATGTAAAATGAATATGATCACCAGGCCATTTCGGCCCAGGCTCACTCTGTTAGCAGATACTGTTGTTAGATTGTGCAGCGGTTATCCATCTAATTGAAAACCATAGGCTTGCAGCTCTATTTCTCATTTATCAGCTTTAGAAAGTATTTACTGACTTCTATGAAAGATGAGGAATTTGTTTGCTTATATTTCATTCCAACTGTTCTGTTCCCCTTCCATCTCCTCATTTGTGTTAGTTATATTGATTATATTTTTAATTTTTGTAAAAATTATACTTAAAACTATTCTTTATAACTTTAACTAATGAGTCTAAACTTCTATTTATAGATTTATTTATCTAGATGGAATCTTTTGATTCCCACTTATGTGAGAGGGCTCATCTCTCAATTTTGGTTATATATGTACACAGTCATAGTTTACTATATTGACATTCTGCTGTAGGGGCTCAGAATGAGTCACCCCAAGATGTGCCTCTGTGGTACATGAATTAGTTTGAGCTAAAGGTAACCAACACCCTGAGGGCTCAAGAGAAACTTTGGCTGCCCATCAACCCCCACTTTACTACCTGAAAGATTTTGAATTAGGGTCCTTGAGATAACTTTTTTAGACTTATTTTTAGGGGCAGGGAAAACTTCTAATTACTGAACATCTGTTCTTCTTATTGTCTTGCAATGGCATTCTGAAGGCCCAAAGTACCTTCCTTATTCTTAGCTCAGAATGACATATACACCTCATTTTCCCTTTCTGCCTTTGAACCTCTATGTAGGTCAGGCTCCTGAACATATATATTTAATTAAATTTGGTTATTTTCTCTTGTTACTTTGTCTCGTGTAGATTTAATTATTAGAACAGTAGAAAGACTTCCTCTCCCACAGAGCTCTAATTATAATGAAGTCTTCTGAGGATTGAAAAAGCTAATCTATATAAAGCAGTCAGCAGAGAGTTGGGTGCATAGATCATCTATGACTGACAGTTGTTTTCAACTGAGTTGATTGGACAAACCCCCACTGAGAAATAAATGTAATCTTATTTAATTGGAATTTTTTTTGTTTAAATAAGAATCTTCTAAGTCTTAAGGTGTAATGAAGCATTCTTTCCTTCCTTTTCCCCTTTTCTTGCTTTCTTCCTCTGGGTCGTACTCAAATGGCATTGCTTGTATTCTTTCTTGGATTAAAATTTGTTGGATTACTTCTTTGAGGTTTTATTTAGTGTAGCACAGGGGTGTCTAACTCATTTTCATCAGGGGCCACATCATCCTTAAGGTTGCCTTCAAAGGGCCAGATGTAATTTTAGGACTGTATAAATGTAACTACTCCTTAACTAGGCGCAAGGAGCTCAGTGCTGCCACCAGGTAGAAACAAAGTGCTGGGCCAGATAAAACAAGGTGGAGGGCCAGATTCAGCCCACGGGCGTTGTGTTTGCCACCTGAGCTCACTGAATTGTTTTTTAATCCTCACCCAGGGGTATGTTTATCTATTTGAGAGAGAGAGAGAAAGAGAGAAACATGGATGTGAGAGAAAAACATCAATTGGTTGCCTCCTGTATATGTCTTGAGTGGGAATCAAGTCCACAATGTAGGCATGTGCCCTGACTAGGAACTGAATCCATAACCTTTTGGTGTGCAGAGACAACACTCTAACCAACTGAGCCACATAGCCAGGGCACTCACTGAATCTTTGAGTGTCTAAAAATATCTTCTTTTAGCCCTCACGTTTGATTGATACTTTGGCCAGGTTTAGAAATTTAAGATCCATGTTTTCTTCTCAGAACTTTGAAGACATTCTTCCAATAGAATTGTTACAGGAGAAATTCGATTCTTGTTGGAGCAGTAAAGAATTACAGATCACTAAGTCTATTAGCATGAAAGCAGGATTTATTAGTGGTACATTCTTGTGGAAGAGAACTGGCCTTGCTGAGGTCAGGTTGAAAGGCACAGGTTTGGGGCATGGCAAGGTAAGGGCAGGAAAAGGCAAGGGCAAGGGTGGCAAGAATAAGGGTGGCAAAAGCCTCAGGTCCTTTGTTATGAGGACTTATATAGTTGGTGGGATGGGGTGAAGAATTTACATACTGATTGATGGGTAAAGGTGGTGCCAGCTTCCCTGTGGGGATGTGACTACCCAAATGTAAGTATATGTGGGGGTCTGTTAGCCTGAATCCTTATATTGCTGCAGACTACATTTGGTCATCTTGTTGTAAAACAGTTAAATGACAGGAGGCAATTAACTAAAATTGAGGTGGTTACCCCAAGTTATTTATGAGCTCTTTCTGTAAGCATTAGGGACTCCCTTGTAAAATGGATAGTGACCAGAGGTAGGCAATTAATCAAAGTTGTTTTATGGACTTATTTTCTTGGCACTGCAGACCCCATCCTCTCCCAGGCCTTGAGATGAATACAGAGTTCCAAGGTTTTCTTTCCCAGATAGTGGAAACAATACACAATATTTTAAGGACTTCCCTCCTCCTGTGCTAACATAGTGTTTTTCTGTGATGTTGGAACACCTAGCAATATTATTGGACCAGGCTCAGTACTGCAGAGTTAGTGAGTGAGACAGGTCTCCCTCCTCCTCCCTGCCTTAGTTTGCTATCTATCCTACCTAACAGAATGTCAGGTCCATCAAGACAGGATTTTGGTCTGTTTGGTTCATTGGTATAACCCAATGATAACCCAAGGACCTAGAACAGTTTTTGCACATGGTATATATTCAATATATATTAGTTTGATTAATGATTATTGTTCTATTTCCACCCTCTTTGGAAGCTTTTAGAATTTTCTTTTTGTTCTTAGAATTCTAAAATTTCACTAGTGTCTATAAATGTGCTTTTGTTTGTTTGCTCTTCTTGCTCTGTAATTGGTGAGCTTTGCCAATCTAAAAACTCTTTTTTTAAAGTTTACTTATTAATTTGAGAGAGAGAAAAAGAAAGAGAGAGAGAGAGTAGGAGGGAGAGAGAGAAACATGGATTTGTTGTTCCACTTACTTAGGCATTCATTGGTTGATCCTCGTATGTGTCCTGACCAGAGATCCAACCCACAACCTTGGTGTTTCAGGAAGATGCTCTAACCAACTGAGCTACCCAGCCAGGGTAGGAAATTTACTTTATTATTTTCTCAACGACTTCTTTTTCTCCAGAGTACCTTCTAGAATCATATTCAAAGATTAGATTTCTTAGTGCTAACTCCCATGCATCTTAATTTTTTTCTCATATTTTCTGTCATTTTGTCTCCTTTATCTTCCAGTTAACCAGCTGACTCTTTTATTGTGTTTATATTATTATTTAGCAACTCCACTGAAATTTATTTTTAGTTTCCAAGAACTCTTTCATGTTCTGTGATTTTTACTTTTCATCACAAACCTAATTATCTTAAGAATGAGGCAGTTATAGCCCTGGCCAAATGGCCTAGTTGGCTGGAGCATATCCCATACACCAAAAGTCTGCAGGTTCTCAGGTCAGCGCACATACCTAGGTTGTGTGTTAGATTCTCTGGTCAGGGCACAAGTGGGAGGCAACCAACTGATGTTTGTCTCTCACATCGATGTTTCTCTATCTCACCTCTACTCTCTCCCTTCCTCTCTCTCTAAAATCAATAAATAGCCCTGGCTGTTGTGCCTCAGTGGATTGAGTGCAGGCCTGCAAATCAAAGGGTCATCAGTTTGATTCCCAGTCAGGGCAAATGCCTGGGTTGCCAGCCAGGTCCCCAGTAGGGACAGCATGAGAGACAACCACACATTGATGTTTATCTCCCTCTTTCTCCTTCCCTTCCCCTCTCTAAAAATAAATTAAAAAATAAAAATAAAATCAATAAATATATCCTCTGGTAAGGATTAAAGAATGAGGTAGTTATAAATTCCTCTGATGATACTAATTAACATTTTTATTGCTCTTACTGAAATTGTTTTAATATTGATTTTCTTAACTGGCACTGGTGTTAGGAATGTGATTGATTTGTGCATATGTGATTGATTGATGCACAAATCAATCCACTGAGGATTAGATTTTTTAAAAAAATTCCCTTTAACAGTTTGGATTATCTTTTTTCTTCAGCCCTAGTTATTCAATTTATTTTTCTAAGGCTTTCTCTTTCATACTGTGTTTTCTCACACTTGATGTTTCCTGTTGTTTATTTATTTGAATTAATTAAGAAGGAAACAATCTTTTAATTTAGTATAGGTAGCTTGTGAGGGTTCCTCTTCCATTGTTTAGGTCTGTTTCTCTAAGTTTCTCCCTTGAATGGAATGATTCACAGTAGTTTTTGTAGAAGTAGGTGTGGCTTGTAGACCGGAAAGCTTCCCTGCAGGCAAAGAGCAAGAAGGTGGCAGGGGAACCTAGAGGTTTCCAGGGGAAGTGGGTGCATTTTAAATAGATTATTTCCGCAGTGAGTTTATTGTAGATATTCAGAATGTCTTCAAAATCTCCTCTTAGACCACAAAATTATCACCAGGAACTCTCTGAGCTGATGGCTTGCTTTCCCAAGGGCAGTGCTTTGGCTTTAGCCTGAGGACAAAAGTCCCAGCTGCCAAGCTGTTTACACAGGTCAGAGGAAAGGAGCCCAGCTGTCCCTAGGCAGTGAATCCAGTTCTCTAATGAGGCCACTGAAGATTGCCCCACAGCCCATCATTGTATTATTGACTGAGTATGAGCTCCTTTCTGGGGACCTCTTGGGAAAACACATGCTCATTTTTTTTGTGCCTGCAGTTTCCAGATACTTCTTATCACTCTATCCATCTGCTTTCTATTGTTCAGAAATTTCCATTGCTATTATTATCTTACTCTCTTTAAACAATTTTTTGTCACTTTGAATATGGGAGGTATTAGAGGTAAATTCATGTGCTTAATCCACCAGTGTGTTGTGTGTGTGAATCACATAATTTGAAGATCAAATACAATGCCTCACCCAGTTGATCCTTTGGGAAAACATGGAGTTTTATCAATTAACACAAGACAATCCTTGAAGTCCTCAGTTGGTTTCAATGTTTTGCCAAGTTTATGATTACTTAAAAAAGATAATGTTGAACAATGTGTCAGGAATTACAATTATAAAGGTTGGAAATAAAAAAAGTTCTAAAGTGACATTTTAGGAATATTGTACAGAATTATTTGTACCATTTAAAATGGAATAATTAATTATTTTTGGTTTTTAGTCCTTTACCTCTGGATTTAGGCTTGAGTACCCCAACTCAATAGTAAACATAAGGGGCCACTTGCCAAAGCATTGTTTAACTCATATCCTCTGGGCACATCAATGTCACTTGGATTCTCTTGGTTCAGATTCCTTTCTTTAGAAATTCCTTAAATGAGTGCTTAACTTAAGACAAATACAACCCCCCCAAAATTTTTACTCTAAAAACAGAACCCAAACTTTGAAATGAGCCATATGCTCAAGAGTTAGTAAATCGAAGATCAAATGTGGGTGCTACCATTCACCAACCCTGCACCCTGGGCAAGCAATTTTAAGTTTTTAAGGCTCATTTTTCTGAACTTGAAAATGACCATAAAAATAGTGCCTACCTCATATGATGAGAACAAGATAATGTACATAATTGACTTAGCACAGTCCCTGACACATAATAAGGGTATTATTAGATGTCAGCAATTATTATTAATGTCCACAAATAATTCACATTGTCAACATAAGAAAAGTTCAATCCTATATAGAATTTTTTAGTTTATTTGAGCCAAACTGATGACAATTGTTGGGAAACAAAATCTCAATGCATTGAGAAAATGCTCCAGAAAAAGGCAGTTGTACCACTTACTTTATGCATCAGAATCAAAGGGAAAGTTGGAAGGGGGCTACAGGAAATTCATTGGTGGTACATTAGGTAGGCAGATGAAAGCCAAGGTGGAGTGAATCTCTGGGATTGGATAAAAAGTAAAACAAATAGACATACTTCTTTTGACTTTGTGGAGATAGGATCATTAACAGTCAACAATTAACATGATAACATAATGAAATTTGTGGTCTCTGCTCTGGTTTGTTGGAAAAAGGAAATTACTTTGATATTCAGGTATGTAAAGATACAACAGATAGGCTCAATTAAAGTAAAGACTGACCTTTGTCAGGGAAAATGCTGGCCCAGGACTTAACTATCCACCAGGAACTGCTTTTAGTTAGAAAGTAATTTTTAAAGATTTTATGTATTTATTTTTTTAAAGACATGGGAAGAGGGAGGAAGAGAGGGAGAGAAACATTGTTGTGAGAGAGAAACATCAGATCAGTTGCCTCTGACATGCACCCCAAAGGAGCCCCAACCTGGGACGGAACCACAACCCAGGTATGTGCCCTGATGGGGAATCAAACTGGCAGCCTTTTGCTTTGTGTTACAAAGCCCAACCAACTGAGCCACACAGTTCAGGACCAGTTAGAAAGTTTTAATTTCAGACCATTTGATGTGGTTACTTTAGGCGCCTGAATTTGTAAGGCTGCCACCCAGATATCCCCTCAGTTTATCGGGTTTAGTATGTGGCCCCTTTTTTACTTTTGTCTACAACATCTATCTTACAGAACAGTTCTAAAATAAACATTCCATCTCTTCTCATTAAAATATTGGTAAAATATAGGAAAGTATTTATGACTTCCTTGTTCCATCTGGATATTTTTTTTGCATCTTTTTTATTGTACTAAAATATACATAATATTAACCATTTCAACCATTTTTAAATGTACAGTTCAGTAACGACCATCACCACCATCCATCTCCAGTACATCTTGCAGAACTAAAACTCTGTACCCATTAAACATAACTCCCCATTTCCACATCCCCCAGCTTCTGGCAACCACCATTCTACTTTCTGTCTCCATAAATTTGACTACTGCAGATATATAAGTGGGATCATGCAATATTTTTCCTTTTGTGTCTGGCTTATTTCACTTAGCATAATGTTTTCAAGGTTCATTCAGGTTGTATCATGGGTCAGAATGTCATTCCTTTTTAAGACTGAATGATATTCCATTATATGTATATACTACATTTTATTTGTTAATCTGTCAGTGGACACTTGGGTTGCCTTTACTTTTTGTCTATAGTGAGTAATGCTTCTATGAACATGGGTATACAAATATCTGTTCAAGTTCCTGCTTTCATTTCTTTTGGGTACATATCCAGCAGTGGAAATGCTGGGTCATTTGGCACCATTTCTTTTTTATTCTCACTCATCTCTTTTGGTGTCCCATGCCAGTTTGCATTTCTGTTTCACAGATCAATATGAAGATGCATTTTTTCAAAGGAGAGATATACAGTCCTTTTCCTCAGCCTGGCAAAAAGTCAGCCTATGTTGTACCACTTCGATGACCCAGTGGAATCCACTCACCAGTCCCAAGGGCTCCCCTGGGGATGAGGAGTTGTTTTTGTGACCCTGTTTATTTGAGATAGGTGCACTCTTTCTGCCACCTACAGAAACAGCTCTAGAAGGACTACCTCTCAGTTTCTCCATGAACAAGGAAGTGGTTAAGAGGAAGGCTTGTACCTATCTATAAAAATTCACTTTAAAAATGATTTTATTTATTTACTTTTAGAGAGGAAGCAAGGGAGAAAGAGAGGGAGAGAAACATCAATGTGTGGTTGCCTCTTGAGTGCCCCCTACTGGGGACCTGGCTGGCAACCCAGGCATATGCCCTGACTGGGAATCAAACTGGCAACCCTTTGGTTCATAGGCCAGGGCTCAATCCACTGAGCCACAGCAGCCAGAGATAGAAATTCACTTTTATTCAACAGTGTTACGAGACTTCCGGCCAAGATGGAGGCATAGGTAGATGCACTGTGCCTTCTCGCATAACCAAGATAGGGACAACAACAATATAGAAACAAAATAACAACCAGAACTGACAGAAAATTAAAGTGTATGGAAGTCGGACACCCAAGGAGTTAAAATAGACATATTCATCCAGACCGGTAGGAGGGGCGGAGTCAGGCCGGGTGAGGGACCCAGAGCACAGAGCTGAGCAACCAGGGCAGCGTGCAAGTCCTCAGCAGGCAGACCCTGGGTGCATAAGCGGTGGTGGCTGGTGGGCGCCCCCGGCCAGGGGGTGGCGACAGGCAGACCCAGTGAGGCGGCCTTTGTGAAGCAAGGCACTGCATGCAGCTCTGGGTCCCAGCACCTGGAAATAGAGCTTTGGGTCACTGACTGAGAAGGAAGGTCCTGCGGGGTGCACAGGCCCACCCACACTGGAATTGGTGCCAGAGGGGCCCAGTTGGCTTGCTGAGGTCAGCGGAAGGGTCTGAGGTCCTACAGAGAGCAGAGCAAGCACCATTGTTCCTTCTTGGACCCCGCCCCCACATACAGAGTCACAACCCAGTGACTGGGGTGCCCCGCCCTGGGGAACTCCTAAGGCCCCGACCCTCACCACAGGACCTCTACAAGACCAAAAAAAAAACAGCAAAGAGATGGCTCAAAAAGAAGACGAATTGAAAGCCCCAGAACCCATCCTTTTAAGTGACCAAGAGATAGCCAACTTATCTTGTGCTTTGGCAACTTATCAGATGCACAGTTCAAAGCACTGGTGATCAGGAGACTCACAGAATTGGTTGATTTTGGTCACAAATTAGATGAAAAAATGCAGGCTACAATAAGTTTAATGAAGAAAAATGCACAGGGAACCAATAGTGATGGAATGAAAGATGGGTCTCACATCAATGGAGTGGAACAGAAGGAAGAAAAAAACATACAACCAGAAAAGGATGAAGAAATAGGAATTCAAAAAATGAGGAGAGACTTAGGAACCTCCAGGACATCTTTAAACGTTCCAACATCCAAATGATAGGGGTACCAGAAGGAGAAGAGGAAAAACAACAAGTGGAAAAGATATTTGAACAAATAATAAAGGAGAACTTCCCCAATCTGTTGAAGGAAATAGACTGGAAGTCTATTTCCTTCAGGAAGTCCAGG
>JAPYXV010002229.1:0-13322 GCA_028533065.1 Trachops cirrhosus
TGCTTCCCAGATAAGGTGAAATTGATGGAGTTCATCGTCACCAAACCCTTGTTATATGAAATGATAAATGCTATTATCTAAGAAAAATAAGATAAAAAATATGAACCATAAAATGACAACAAACTCCCAACTCTCCACAAATGAACCTAAAAAAACAAAACTGAGCTAAGCAAACAACTAGAACAGGAACAGAATCACAGAAATGGAGATCACATGGAGGGCTATCAGTGGGAAGGGGGAGGTAGAAGAATGGGGGAAAAGGTACAGGGAATAAGAACCATAAATGGTAGGTACAAAATAGACAGGGAGAGGTTAAGAATTGTATGGGAAATGGAGAAGCAAAAGAACTTATTTGTGTGACCCATGAACATGAACTAAAGTGGGGAAATGCTGGTGGGAGGAGTGGTACAAGGCGGATGGCAATAAAGGGGAGAAAAAAAGGGACAACTCTAATAGCATAATCAACAAAATATATTAAAAAATAAAAATAAAAACATGTAAAGTGGAAGAAACCAGACACAAAAAGCCACCTATTGCATGATTCCATTTACATGAAATGTCCAGATTAGTGCTTGTCAGGATGAACTAAGAGGAAGGAAAATCCAGCTACAGTTTAATGAGTTCTAAGTTTCTTTCTGGATGATAAAAATGTTCTGGAAGAACACAGTGGTTGGTAATAATTGCACAACAATGTGAATGTACTGGAAGTCAATAGTGTACACTTTAAAAATGGATTAAGATGGTAAATTTTATGTTACATGAATTTTACCTTAATAAAAATATTCATCTTTCATGTAATAAAGACACTAACCACAGGTCTTGCAAAACTTTGGCATGTGGGCTGTTAAAGAAGCATTGCAGCTAAAAACAGAAGTAGGAGGTGAGGATGGTGGAAAGAAAAAGGCAGCAAACCCAGCAACTCTGCCTGTCCCCACAAGTCAGCCATGTAAACATATACTCATCAAAAACCCCAGTGTGGTTCACACCACTGAGAGGAGGAGCCACCATATCCTACCATACTGGTTTTCCTATTTATGACTACTAAACTACTTGGTAAACTTCTCAGGGTTCCCACAAAAATAGGATGATTTGGTTGGTGTCTCATGAAGTAATTTCCCTAAAGTTTTTCATCAGAACGGAGGACCAAAAATAAGAGTGGAAGTCCACAAAAGTGCAATGACCCACGCATTTGCAAAAGATACCTCCTATTTCCACCATGGTTTATTCTTCGGGCCTATTATCATCCTAGAAGAAAAGTTAATAAAACCTATTTCATTGAGCAAGTAAGGGAGGAGAGAATGACTTCTGGTGATCATCTCAACAAAGTTTTCATAAAAGTGCCCAGGAATTAAAAGGTCACAGGTTTGTTTTTGTTATACTCATTTCCCTACAATATTTAGAAGGAAAATGATCTAAGCCATCCATGAATCCACTCCTGTTCCTAACCCACTGGGGAGAATTCAATGACACTGGGCATCTGCGACACTGATAGCTCCTCACACGAGTTACCAAACAATTGGACAGAGTGCTTGCCTTGTGAGGGCAGCCAATAAACAATAGTTACTAGGCCAATGCTTGTAAAATTTATCAGGAAAATGAACAAAAGAAAAGGCTAAGAAGTTTCCAGAAGAGAACAACAACAACAAAAAGGCATGAAGGAGGACTTGCCCTCTAGATACAAAAAAAATCTTCTCTAACCTACTATTTAGACAGTGTGAATTTGCGGGGGGTGGGGAAGAATGAGCAATTTAAAACTGTAAAATAAGTTCTAAAACAGAGCCTAGCACAAAGGCTTGTGTGCCACAGAAAAGTGTGTCAAATCTGCAAATAATCAATAATGCTTAGGCACCTATACTTTTATTTTGGTCCTGCCACTATGCTAGACTTCAGTTTATTCCTCTTAGAAAGACTTTATACAAATATTAAGCCCTTCATTTGGAATAAAAAGCAGTAATTGTTAAACATGTTAATTAGACAAGGGATATAATTATAATGAAATAATAATTTTAAAAGCCAAAAGTAGAAAATTATTAATGTTACACATAAATACAGGATAAATTATTCAACAGTAGAAACAACTCTGAAAAGGTGAATCAGGAAGCTTCTGCATAATTCTGGATCCATGTGATAAACTATAAGAGAGAAAAAAACCCTAATTTTAAAAAGGAAAAATGTGTGTTTATTAGCAAGAAAAGCTGCTGTAAATGCAAGGGCCTAAATGAGCTAGGCAGGTATCAGTGAAATAGGGAAAGTAGATGGCAAAAAGTGCACACAATCAGTAGATTTTTTTGTCACCTAACAATTCAGCCCTGGTGTTGCCAGATACAGTTGCCAGTCACTTCAAGAGATAATAGAAATCTGAATTTCTGTCTGAAATACTCCAATTTTAAAATGTTGGAAGGTAACTCTCCTCCTGTCCCCCAACACTCACTACCAACACATAAATCAAACAGAACACATCTGTGTGTGGCCTGTCAGTTTTCAAAGCCTGGCCTAGGGAATCATCACTGAGGCAATTATTTATTAGAGCAATGCTAATTTAAGACAGGGCTAAGAGTTATAAGGCCAAGCGTGATGAAATGATGTTGGTAACAGCTTCATGAGAAGCCAGGAATGGTTCTAAACACCCAATGACTCATGAATCAACCCAAGCAGGTTGACAAGGGTACTACAGCTATAAAAACATCCACTAAAACATCTAAGAAAATAGACAGAAAAGGGAATTATCAGTTCAGCACATGTAAAGTAGAAATTCCAGTCAGATTTTAAAGCTTTGATGAACTAAGGAAACCCGTGCACTCCTGTCTGGTGGAAAAGCATAAGAAAACCAAGTTTAAAATCCATTGGACTTGCACAGGGCCTTTCAGCACCTAATATGTTTGTGAGTAGAGATGCTACTAAACATCTCTAACTGGTGCTGAGATTGCTTGGCCAATGGGAAGAAAAAGTTTCAAACTCTAAACACTAAAATTAATTCTGAAAGGATTAAAGTATCAAATAGAAGCAATAAAACCAAAAAGAGAGCTAGATAAAATTCCAGTTCATGACAACAGACTCGTACCCCTATCCACTTTTCCTCCCTTCCAAAGTCATACTGAAATAAAATAACCCTCAAAACACCAGGGAAATGTCTGCTGGCAAATGAGTCCAGGAAACTAATCAATAAACACCAAACCTGGGGAGGAACATGAGCAATTAAAATTACTCATCAGTATTTCTCAAACTTCAGTCATTCCCATTATAGCACCACAATTTTTGCTATGTCCCAGTATTACCTATCCTATTATTTAATAGTTTTCTTAAATCACCTTACTATGATTTAGTTAAATAAACATATTTTAAAGCAAACTTTATATCATCACAATAACTGGAATTTGTCACTTTATCATCAGTAGGTGGTAACTATAAAAATAAACACACTTTCTTAAATTCTAATTAACATTGTTGCTGACAGAAAAATCTGGGCCTGCCTACTGTTCTCTTTGTTACAATAGGAAACTAGCTGCTATTAGGAGGTACTTCAGACTAGCACCAAATTGAGACTTTCTCTTTAATATAATCAGAATTTAAAAAAAAAACTGAGAAGGGAGTCATCTTACTTTTGCTTCAATGGCATTTAATGTTAGGCCCACATCCTGTTCAAATCACTCCCAGTAGTATGAGTGTCACAGGTCCAGGCACACATGTAACAGCTGGGCCAGACAGCCCTTCCACAAAATCCTGCCCCAGACAAAATCTCACATTCTTTCTCACAAAGCTATTCACTCAACCATTCCAGATGAAAAAAAGACTTGGTCCCTAAAATAAAATCCAAGAAATGCTCGCCAAATAAAGAGGACAATCTACTTAGGGAAGACATGAAGAGGTCTGAGAAAAAATTAAAAAGAGCTTGGGGCAACTTTAAACTTCCAAAGAAGATAACAGACTGGGTAACATGGAACTGGAAAGGGTGGGGAGGATTAAGAAGGGCAGCTTTACTCCTGAGCGAAATTTACAAAAATAGCCAAGCCTGTCTAACTTTACCACTGCAGGGGATTTTCACAGTCCCTTACCTATGACCTTTCTTCTACCTCAGCACCCTATGTGGAAACAAGCTATTCACATGCTCTGCAAACTTGAGAAGAACCTAATCAGCCCTGCCTTTTAAGGTATGGGACTCTGACAAAGAGCTACCCAAAAATAAAAAGGAAACCCACACCAGCTATTTGCAAATCTATTCTTTTGCTATGTACAAGAATGGCCGAGCAAGCATCCAGAAAGCTCACCACCAATGTCCTCTACATGAAAAGGTTTACTCTAGACGGATGCCTGGGAAAAACACAAAGAATCCAAAAAGAAAATGATGTAAGATTCAAGAAAGCAGTAATTGAGTGTAACTTAAAGTAGTGAAGAAGTATCAAAAGAAATTGAGAAGTGCCTGAAACAGAACAGGTTTTCTGACCTAGGGCTCTATTTCATTCTAGGACTCCAACCATATACTTTGGTTCTACAATAAATATACTATCATAATTAAATATAGCTATTGTTTTGATTTTCTATATAAAATCAACCTATGGACAAAGCATGGAAGGTTTAATTACCATTACAGAAAAGACTATAAATACACACTGCATATATGCAAATTCCTACTTATAATAGTATTTTTCCTTTCTGCCTGCTTGAAGATTGGCCACCATCATGAACAACACAGTAACTATCGTGACCAGGATGCTCATGATCATCAGACCACTTTTTGGAACTACTTTTTGAGACTATTCAGACAGAAATTTGGGAAAAACTAACCAAAATGTGTAAAACCACACCAGATGTCCTTGTGTTTGGATTCAGAAACTGTTTTGGTGGTAGTGATTTATGATTCCTTGGATTATGCAAAAAAAAAAAATGAGCCCAAACACAGCTTTATAAAACATAACCTGCATGAGAAGAGCCCTCAAGAAAACAGCAAAAGGAAAACAAGAACAGAATGAAGAAAGTCAGGGGGACTAAAAAGGCCAATGCTGGTGCTGGCAAAAAGCGAAATAGACATTGGACAACAGGAGTAAAGATTTTCCAGCAACTTAAAAAAAAAAAGCTCTAATAGCAGAAGAAGCAAAGAAAAAGTAACTTAAAAGTGGTTAATCCAAGTGAGGAGAATTCACATTATATCTTCATGTTAATTTTTTACCATATGTATATACTACCCCTTATATTACACACACAGACACACACACACACACACTAGGATTCACAGCTGGAAAAATCTATTGAGAATATCCTCCAAACTGTGACTGGGATTGAGGAAATAAGAGAGAATTTCACATTTCATTTTCTCTTCTGGGTTGCTTTAATATGTACCAGCAGTATATTATTATCTTCATAATTACAAAAAATGTTATTTAACAGATCTCAGAAGACCTAGAACTTAATAAAGAATGACACTGGCCAAATAAAATTTATGAGCTAAATCCTTTTATTTTATGACTTATTTATAAATAAAAAACTTTAAATAAAAAATTTCGTAAATAAAATTATAGACAAGTGGCTAAAATATTTGTAATATACACCAACACTAAAGCTAATACCCTTAACAAACCTTTACAAATTAATTTTTAAAAAACAACTAATGATTCAATAGAAAAAAATGGCAAAGAACATAAACAGTCAAATCAGTTCAAAAGACATTAAAATGGCCAATAAATATGAAAGAGGAAAAAAGTTCACTTTTCTAGGCATTCAAAGAAATGCTGATTAAGACAACATGCAATGTCATTTTTAAATTTCTCAAGTGGCAAAAACTACTTTAAATATCACACTCAATTGTTATAAGTTTGGTGAGGAAGATATGCTTCCAAGCTGCTGAAAAACGTAAAGTAATACATCCTTTCTGAAAGGATTTGGCAGTACTGATGAAGCCCTTTAAAATGTTCCTCTTCTTTGACCCTGTAATTCTATACTTGTGATTATTTCTTTAGGATTTAGTCAAAGATGTGATCAATAATTTAGAAATATGCTCACCATGATACTGTTTAAATGGGAAAATAATGAAGAAAAACATAATTTAGTATGAACATTTTATAACCCTTCAAAGTCATGATACTGTATCTAATACAAGGTTGGGGAGCACAACAAAATGTATATTTGAATCCCATTCTGTGTAAAACCACTTACACATACATGTATGTATGTATATGTATGTATCTAAAGAGAAAGAATGCATAGGTAAGCACTTACATAGAAAAGTCAAAAAGAATAAGCACTAAACTATCAGCAATAGTTATTTATGGATTATACTCCTTTCTACATTATGTATTTGTGTAATCTTTGAATTTCTTGGAAGCAAGCATATTTCAGTTTTGTAATAGGAAAAACAAAAACAATGTTAAGAGTCAACTTTGAACATCACTAATGACACAAGGCAAATTCATTTAAGAAGGTTAAATAAAAACAACAGAGTATGAAACTGTATATAGGCCTAATTTTGCTTTTAAAAATGTTTATATACATCCACATGGGAAAAATTTCACAACACAAATATGTAAACAGGGATGAAGTCTGGGCAGCAGTGAAAAAAATTTATATTTTTCCTTACTTTCATTTCCCAAATTTTCTACAGTGAAAATCATCCCCAGTAAGTCTTAGAAACAGAATTTAAAAAGTTAAATTACTCTGTTGCAGGGTTGCTAAGGGTCTTGGAAGTGCTAATTTATATTGCCAATCTTTAATAACCAAAATGGCTGAAAACATTAGGGATATACTTTGTTGGCTACAGAACTCTTCCCAGATATCAATGCAGTATATTTATTATCTGCAATTGCACTTTCCTTGGTTTCAGTTACCCACGGTCAACTGTGGTCCAAAAATATTAAATAACAAATTCAGAAGTAAGTTTAAGTTTTAAATTGTGTGCCATTCTAAGTAGCATGACGACACCTCACAGTGTCCTGCTCCTTCCTCTCAGGGACGTGACTCCTCCCTTTGTCCAGCATCTCCAAGCGGTATACACTCGCCTAACCATTACACACTTACTTGCCATCTTGGTTATCATATTGACTGTGGCTGTATCACAGTGCTTCTATTCAAATAACCTTTATTTTACTTCATAATGACCCCAAACCACAACAGTGCTACTGGTAGTTCAAAAATGCCAAAGAGAAGCCATAAAGTGCTTCATTTAAGTGAACAGGGTCAGTTCTAGACTTAATAAAGAAAGAAAAATAATTACTTGCTGAGATCATCTAAAGAATAAAATTTATCTGTGAAATTGTGTAATTTATAAATTAAACTATCATAGGTATGTATACGTAAACAAACATAGTATATATAGGGTTCAGTGCTATCTATGGTTTAAAAAGTCATCCACTGGCAGGGTCTTCACACAGTATGCTCTGTGAATAAGGGAGCTACTGTACTGTGTACCTTTTCCACTGTGTCATACTGTATTCAAAGGACTAAAGTGATACAAGGCCACTGCAAGTCTGGTACTGGCCAAAGAACAGACACATAGATCAGTGAAACAGAATACAGCGCCCAGAAACAAACCCATGTCTTTTTTGTCAATTAATATTTGACAAAAGGGCACAAACATACATTGGAGTAAACAGAGTCTCTTCAATAGTTGTGTTGGGGAAACCAGGCTGGTACATGCAAAAAAATGAAACTAGATAACCAACTTATACCATACACAGGAATAAACTCAAAATGGATTTTAAAAAACTTAAATATAAGTCAGGATACCATAAAATCCCAGTGGAAAACATAGGCAATAAAATTTGAGATATCTCACATAGCAATATTTTTGCAGATATATGTCCTAGGACAAAGGAAATAAAGGAAAAAATAAACAAATGGGACTACATCAAATTAAAAAGTTTCTACACAGCTAAAGAAACTATCAAAATGAAAACGGAACCGACTGTGTGGGAGAACATATTTGCCAATGACACAACAGCAAGGGTTTAATCTCCAAAATATATAAAGAACTCATTTGATTCAACACCAGGAAGACTATCCAATTAAAAAATGGGCAAAGGACCTGAACAGACACTTCTCCAACGAGGACATCCAGATGGCCTACAGACATATGAGAAGATGCTCAACATCACTAGCCATCATAGAGATGCAAATTAAAACCACAATGAGATATAACCTCACATCTGACAAAATTACTATCATTAATAAATAAACAAACAACAAGTGCTGGCGAGATTGTGGAGAAAAGGGAACCCTATTGCACTGCTGGAAATGGAGATTGGTGCAGCCACTGTGGAGAACAGTATGGAGTTTCCTCAAAATATTAAAAATGGAACTGTCTTTTGACCCAGCAATTCCACTGTCGGGATTATACCCTAAGAATCCCAAAACACCAATTCAAAAGAACTTATGCATCCCTATGTTCATAGCAGCCTAATTATCAGATGAGTAGATCAATAAAAATGAAGGAATTACTTCCTTTTGTGACAGTGTAGAGGGAACTGAAGACTATCATGCTAAGTGAAGTCAGTCAGTGAAAGATAAATACCATATGATCTCAGGAATCTAGTAAACAAAATAAACTATTAATGAGCAAAATAGAACCAGAAAATGGAATCAGGAAACAGACTGACAGCTGTAAGAGGGGAGGAGGGACATGGATATTTATTGAAAGATGGTGAAGGGATTACTAAAAAACACACACGAATGACCTGTGAACATGGACAATGATGTGGGGATTGACTATGGAAGTGAGGCACATGTGGGGTAGAGTGGAGCAAGGGGAGAAAATGCAACACCTGTAAATGCATACAGGGTCTATCTGGAAAAAGTTCAGCCATTGTTCATATAACAAGAACAGTTTGCAAGGCATCGATGTCACCTGGCAGCCAAGGAGAGTGGACTAGAATGCACATGCGTGAACAATGACAACTTCACTGTTCTAGTCAGTGGGGATGGTAAACACCATTGAGTGAGCATGTGTACTGTGTGGCTGTAACATTCAAAATGACTTGAGCAAGTACAGCAATGAATCTGCACTAAATTTTGCATTAATCTTGAACATTCCTCTGCAAAAACTATTTGGATGATTCAGAGGGCCAAAGCTATGGGCAATTGGTAATTAGCTTCATCGTAACAACGTGCCCACTCATGAATCTCACCTCTTGTGGAATTTTTGGGAAAACATCAAATCACCAAGATGACTCATTACTCAAGAGCCCAGATTTGGCACCCTGGGACTTCTGGCTTTCCCAAAACTAAAATCACCTTTAAAAGGGAAGCGATTTCAATAAATATCTTCAATAAAAGTCTCAACTTCTGGCCCAGATGGAGGTGTAGCTAGATACACTTTGCCTCCTCACACAACCAAAAGAAGGACGACAAATTTAAAAACAAAAAATAACCATAACTGTCAGAAAATCAAACAATATAGAAGTCCAACAACCAAGGAGTTAAAAAAGGAAACATTCATCCAGACTGGTAAGGGGGGCAGAGAAGGGCAGCTGGGGTGGAGAGGACTTGCTGGAAGGCAGCAGCTAGAGGACAGGCAAGGAAGAGACAGCAGCTAGCAGACTGGGCAGTCCCACATTTGAGGGTGGATACCTACAAAGGAGTTTCCATAAGCTGATTTCTCAAAGAAACCTTACAGGCAAGAAGGGGTTAGGAAGAAGGATTCTAAGTCATGAAAGGGGAGGACCTACATCCAAGATTACTCTATCCAGCAAAGCTATCATTTAGAATGGAAGGGCAGATAAAGTACTTCCCAGATAAGGTCAAGTTAAAGGAGTTCATCATCACCAAGCCCTTATCATATGAAATGTTAAAGGGACTTATCTAAGAAAAAGAAGATGATCAAAACTATTAACAGTAAAATGACAACAAACTCACAACTGTCAACCATGAAACCTAAAAACAAACACAAAGTAAGCAAACAACTAGAACAGAAATGGAATCAGAGAAAAGGAGGTCACATGGAGGGTTATCATCGGGGGGAGGGGGAGAGAGGGGGAAAAGTTAGAGGGAATAAGAAGCATAAATGGTAGGTACAAAATAGAGAGAAGGAGGTTAAGAATAGTACAGGAAATGGAGAAGCCAAAGAACTTATTTGTGTGTCCCATGGATATGAACTAAGGTGTGAGGGGGTATGTAGGGTGGAGGGGAATAAAGGGAAGAAAAAAATGAGACAATTGTAATAGTATAATCAATAAAATATATTAAAAATAAAAAATGGATTAAAGACTTGAAAGTAAAACTTGAAACCATAAAACTCCCAGAAGAAAACATAGTAGGTAGTAAATTCCTTTTCTTAGGACTTGGTGATTATTGTTTGAAGCTGACACCAAATGCAAAGTCAACAAAAGCAAAAACATATTAAACCACACACTTGTGCATAGCAAAGGAAGCCATCAGGAAAATAAAAAGGCCACCTACTGAATGCAGAAAATATTTGCAAATCATGTACCTGATAAGGATATAATATCCAAAATACATAAAGAACTCATACAACTTAATAGTGGAAAAGGCAATCTGACTAAAAGTGGTTAGAAGATCTGAATAGACGTTTAAAAAAATTTTATGGTATTTTTTCCATTACCATTAAACCCCTTTATAATCTCTTCCCCACTGCAATCACCACAACGTTGTCCATGTTCATGATTCCTTTTTCCTTTTTGCTTGATCCTTTTGCCCCCCAAAGCTGTCATCCTGGTATCTATGAGTCTGTCTCTATTTTGCTTGTTCAGTTTGTTCATTAGATTCCACATATGAGGGAAATCATATGGTATTTGTCTTTCTCTGACTGGCTAATTTCACTTAGCATAGTGTTCTCCAGGTCCATTCATGCTGTTGCAAAAGGTAAAATATTTTACCAAAGAAGGCATACAGATGGCCAACAGGTACATGAAAAGATAGATGCTCAACATCACTCATTATTAGGGAAATATAAGTCAAAACCACAATGAGATATCATATTACACCTGTTAGAATGGCTATTATCAATAAGACAAGAAATAACAGTGTTGACAGTTTGCACTTTTGGTTGAATGTTCCCATTGGTACAGTCACTATGGAAAACAGTATGGGTATTCCTCAAAAAATTACAAATAAAATTACCATATGATTCAGCAACCCACTTCTAGAAATTTATCTGAAAACAAAAACACTAACTTAAAAAGATATATGCATCTCCATGTTCACTGCAGCATTATTTACAATACCCAAGATAGGGAAATAACCCACATGTTCATCGACAAAAGGATGGACCTTGATGGCATTACGCTCAGTGAAATAAGTCAAACAGAGAAAGACAAATACTGTCTGATCTCATGGATACGTACAATCATAAAACAAAAGAAAACAAAACAAACAACAAACAAGCCAGAACAGAGGTTGGAGGATGTGGGGAGTGGGAGAAATAGGTGAAGGGGATCAAAAGGTATAAATTTTGAGTTATAAAATAAGTCATGGGAGTATAATGTATAGCATGGTGACTATAGTTAATAATTCTGTATTGTGTATTTGAAAGTTGCTAAGAGAGTAACTTTAAAAGTTCCCATAACAAGAAAATTTTTTTGTAACTATGTAAGATAACATGTTAATTAGACTCATAGTGGTGATCATTTCACAATATATACAAATGTGGATCAAGTTGTATATGTGAAACTAATATAATGTAATATGTCAATTACACCTTAATAAAAAAGTTAAAAAGTATTTTAGCTGAGAAGTAAAGACATATTAACTAGGGAGGCACAAGCTTAAGGAAAGATACTTTTAAAAACAATGTTCCTTTTTAGTCTAAAAGTAAAATTAATCACATTATAGAAAATTTGGAACATAGAGAAAAACCAGTCACCATTTAATTAATTTCCCTCATCCTCTTTTCTGTATACATTTATGTTTTTGTTTTAAATGAACTAATTTTATTTTTGTAAAATAAACACATATTCATCAAAAATTCTGAAATATATAAAAATAGTTGGAAGAAATAAAAATAGCATTTATTGACATCTTTATCTTCGGATATTTTTCCAGTGCAAGATAAATATGCAAATAAAAAAGTAAATTTATAACACTTAAATACTGTTTTGTAACCTTTATGTCACACAGCAGACTTTTAAAATGAGGAAGCTGAGGCATTTAAGATCACATAGCTGTTGAGGAGCAGTACTAGAAATTGAACTCAGTTTATCTCCTTAGTCTGTGTTCTGAACTAACGTGGGCTACTGCTTCTTAGACTAAAAATTTTAAGTTTATTTACATTTATCTCTCTTCACCACTGGGATATTCATAGGCTAATGATGAATGTAATAGCTCAGGTTAGCACTGGAGCTTATTTTCCAATCTTTGAAAACTGCTTTACTGTGTCCTGGCAGATTGGTTTTCATTCCTCCTCTTGACTGCTGCAGCTGCCACACCTCTTTCCCACTTTTCTTCCTAAATCAGAGCCAAGTGTTGCTTTAGTACAGGTGTTGGATATCCAGATTAGGATCTTTCTGTAGTAGCTAATGGGCTATAGTTATTTTTCTTTGCATATTATTTTCCTCTTCTCTTCCCTTCTCCTACTTTCCGAAACTTGTCTCATTATCAGTTTTATTAATGAAGGTGGACCCACCCCAAATCAACCTACTTTAAAAATACGTTCTAAAGAATTTTAGTAGATACAATCTGACACAGAATGTCTTATAAATAAGTTCCTCTAGCATTTTTCAAGTGTATTTTGGTGGAACACTGGTACTATGAGGGTCTTAAGTTTTTTTTCATTACAGATTGTTTTAAGTTTATTTTTAAATGAAGCTTTCTATTGCACAGTTTATTTTATTTTATTATGACATAATTGAGAAATAAAAATTGCATATGAGGTCAGTCCAGAAATTTTCCAGCCACATAGACATTTCATTTTTAATATATTTTATTAACTATGCTATTATAGTTGTCCCAATTTTTCTCCCCTTTATTCCCCTCCACCCTGTACACCCCATCAGACCCTCATTCCCCACCCTCATGTTCATGTTCATGAGGGCATCAAACATATTAAGTTCTTTGGCTTCTCCATTTCCCATACTATTGACCTCCCCATCTACCTACCATTTATGCTTCTTATTCCCTGAACCTTTCCCCCCATTCTTCTGCCTCCTCCTTCCCACTGATAGCCCTCCATGTGATCTCCATTTCTGTGATTCTGTTCCTGTTCTAGTTGTTTGCTTAGCTCAGTTTTGTTTTTTTTAGGTTCATTTGTGGAGAGTTGGGAGTTTGTTGTCATTTTATGGTTCATATTTTTTATCTTATTTTTCTTAGATAATAGCATTTATCATTTCATATAACAAGGGTTTGGTGACGATGAACTCCATCAATTTCACCTTATCTGGGAAGCA
>JAPYXV010002230.1:0-13321 GCA_028533065.1 Trachops cirrhosus
CCAAAGAAGTTGGACCCAAGGAGGAACACACCAAGGCACATCATAATTACATTAGCCAAGGTAAAAATGAAGGACAGAATCCTAGAAGCAGCAAGAGATAAGGGGACAGTCACCTACAAAGGAGTTCACATCAGACTGTCAGCTGATTTCTCAAGAGAGACCTTGCAGGCAAGAAGGGGCTGGAAAGAAGTATTCCAAGTCATGAAAGACAAGGACCTACATCCCAGATTGCTCTATCCAGTAAAGCTTTCATTTAGAATGGAAGGGCAGATAAAGTGTTTCTCAGATAAGGTCAAGTTAAAGGAGTTCATCACCACCAAGCCCTTATTATATGAAATGTTAAAGGGATTTATCTAAGAAAAGATAAAAAATATGAACAGTAAAATGACAGCAAACTTACAGTTATTAACAATGACACCTAAAACAAATAAGCAAACAACTAGAACAGGAACAGAATCACAGAATTGGAGATCACCTGGAGGGTTATCAGCGGGGGAGTGGGAGAAAGGGGGAAGCGGTACAGAGAATAAGTAGCATAAATTGTAGGTAGAAAATACACAGGGGGAGGTTAAGAATAGTATAGGAAATGTAGAAGCCAAAGAACAAGTATGTATGACCCATGGACATGAAGTAAAGGGGGGGAATGTGGGTGGGAGGGGGTATGCAGGGTGGAGGGGAGTAAAGGGGGGAAAATGGCACAACTGTAATAGCATAATCAAGAAAATATATTTAAAAAGCCAGAACAATTAAGCAGATCAGTTGAACATCATGAGCAAAGAATACTGTTTTGTTTTTTTTTTTTTTTAGATTTTATTTATTTATCTTCAGAGGGGAAGGGAAGGAGAGAGGGAGAGAAATATCAATGTATGGTTGCTTCCTGTGCATTCCCTGCTGGGAACTGGCCTGCAACCCAGGCATGTGCCCTAACTGGGAATCGAACCGTGATCTCTTGGTTCACAGGCCCGTGCTCAATCCACTAAGCTACACCAGCCAGGGCAGCAAAGAATACTGTTTTAACAGGCTGAAATAAATTATATATAGGTAGGTATCTGGGGATGGCCTACAGGGCTTGGTCCTCAGTTTGGTCTTGTTTGATTTTGTTACATAGGACACAGATGCGCATATTTATCAACTCTACAGCTGACACAAAGCTCGGAGGGATATCTAATACAACGGCTGACCAAATCAGGAGCCAAAAAAGTCTTGACAGGCTGGAACTCTGTGCTGAATCTAACAAGATGAAATTTAACAAGGGTAAAAGTAAATCTGATATTCAAGTTCAGAAAAATCGGTTGAAGTACAAGACAGGGGAAGTCTGACTTGACGGCAATTGAAATGGAAAAAGCCAACTGAAATCGGTTTAGGTCACAAGCTGGGAAGTTAGAAGGGAGCAGGGTTTAGCTTCATAAATATTATTTTCCTTTCAGCTCAGCATATACTTTTTGGTAGATTTGAAAAATGTAACAGGCCACTTCAGGAGGCGAGTGTACATCCCTGCCAGAGGACTTCTGGCCAAAGCGAGATGACTACTCCGAAAAGGCAGCAGTGGAATCCAGCAAAGGGTTTAGTAGAAGAGATGACGTCACTAGTGCCAAGATTCCACAATCTACTTACGTGAATATGAGTACATGTGATTATAACTTAAAAAGTGAAAACAAGCTAATTTCCAATTACTTAAAGTTAATGCCCTGAAAGATCTACCACATAGGGCATTCAGGTTTAGGCTCTTTTTCCCCCCCTTAATTTTCCTTGATAGTCTGAAGACTTTAAAAGAAACAACAGTACTTCCTCACTTCTCTTCACTAACTTAAAAGCAGTTTAAAACTTGTTTTTATAGAAGCAATATATACTGTTTATAAGTAAAATTAAAAGTCTGACATATATAAAACTAAAAGCAAAGGCCTCTTTTCTACTTTCCCCCAAAAAACATTCCCCAAATTCTCCCAGACCCCCACCCTAGCCTCTGAAGGCCCTCCTTCGACTGCCTGTGGACTCACGGTTCAGTACACCATGACAGTGTTTATCACACCACTTGTTTACTTCCCCAAAAGACCAGAAGCGCTCAAGGTCAGATTTGTCCTTTACTTCTGTATAGATGTGTACCAAATACAAGTATATTATAGAAACAGAACATCTGTATAACTTCCTGATACTTCTGAAACAAGAAATAGCAATATCCTTTAGGTGCCAAAAGTCTTACTTTCCCCTCATATTTAGAGCAGACATTGGTTGGTTTTGCCAGTCTAGCACTCATCACTTCCTCTGACCTACCCATCTAGCTCCCCACTGATTTGTAGAGATCCAATCCACTGTAGTGGGAAGAGCATGAGATCTAAGTCAATCTGAGCTTCACAATCTCATGGACTTGGTTCCAAATAACCCAACCAAGACCAATGAGATGCCAACTGGAAGCTGAGAGGATACAAAGGACCCTGATACTGCAACCATCTTGACACCAAAGGACTGAACCTATACAAGTATGGGACCAACGCCCTAAAGAACGAAACCTAAGAGTGAGAGAGTGGACCCTAGTGATGTCATTTGGCATGCTCATTATTGTTATCACTGCTTTCCTGATCGCACAACTGACTTCAAAGCCTTCTTCCTCCACCAAGCATACCACATGCTCTGACTAAATCTTTAACCCTTCTGCTCAAGGAACTCTTCTCAGCTGGCACGCGAGACAGCATCTGGTGGAGGGGAGACGAGAATGGCCATGGCTCTTGGAATAAAACAATATAAATATTAAAAGAAATATAAACATATACATGTTAGCAGAATGTAAGCAATGTATTATTGATGTGCAAATGATGACGGCATGAAATGCTGAGAGAATGAAAAAGAAGTAGACATTGAATGTGCAGGTTGGTAGAAGAAAAAAGGTTTTCAGTGAAAGGGGTACCTGCGATGACTCCTGCGTTATATGTCTACGGCCAATCTCTCCTGCCAGCTCTTTCACTCACTGGCCACAATGGCCACATTTGAGTTCTTAAAAACTAACTTTGTTCTCATCCCACTGTCTGGGTGCACTTTCCCCAAATCCACGCCATGACTGGCTCCTTTCTCACACTCCCAATCTGTGTTCAAACGTCACCTCTTCTTCGGGAACAACTGTCCTGTCCAAACAACTTAACCGAGGCTTTTCTCTCTCCACCACCTCTTAGTTCCTTCAAAGTTCTCATCACCACTGTAATTATTCAAAATGTTTAGCTTATGGACTCTTCCCACCACCAGAATGTAAGCTCCCCGAAAGCGGGGTTCGTCTGTTTAAATCCCTCTTTCTTTATACACAAATTCTGGCACAGAGTGGCAGGTAATGGATAAATTAATGTTGATATAAGAGAATGAGTGGCAGAAAGTGATACGATAGCTTGGGAGAAGTCAGCGTTGTAGTTAGGCTGTTCCTAGGGCAGGCGACAGGAAGGGGGCAGGAAAAGCCAGCAAGGCTCCCGGCTGCACATACAAGGCTGAAGGTTTACGTGGCGAGAGTAAGGAGTCGGGATCAGGGCTTCAGGCTTCCCCTGGCCACGAGTGGTTGGACGGCTGGGTGGGCAGAGGGGCACAAACCGTGCAGTAACCAACTCCTGTGCGTCCCCTTCCGGGAAACCAAACTCTAGGCTCCCTTTAGACACCCCACCCCCCACGCCCCAGGTCCCGCCCCGGGCACCCCATGCAGCCGTTTTCTACGAAATCGCAAGCCCATGGACAGCAAATTTATTGCCTGCGCCCCAGACAAGAACAGGCAACGTATAAGCAAAACGGCCACGCTCTGCCGGTCCCCACTGAGGATCCGACACCCGCTGACGCGGTTCTCCCCGCCCCCCACCGCTAGCCCCGCCACCCGACAAGGGCCCTCACTTACGCTTGTCTCCTGGCTATGAGCCGATGCATGGGAGTCGCCATCTTAGCGCGGCTGAGGCCCGCCGCGCTGCGTTTTGGGAAAACTCGCGGCCTGGGCGGGGACTCGAACCCCCGAGGACGCAGGCGTGGGCGGAGCTAGTCTAGCCTCCTCGGCTTCTGGGGCTAGCAGTGGGTGTAGTGTGTGGGGTGTGAGTCTCTAGTTTGCTGAAGGGTGAGGCCGGTGGTCTGTCCTAAATAGGGTTTTGAAGGATGAGGACTGACTTGTACCGTTGACCCTTGAACAACACCGTTTCCAACTGTGCGGGTGCACTTATATGCGGATTTTTTTCCCCTGGGTACAGTTTTCTTTCCTATTCATAGGCTTTGCATACGCAGATTCAACCAACCTTGGATGGAGATAATCAGTTGAAAGATTGACTTTAGCAAATTATGAAGTGAAAATATATGTTAACTATTTCTATTTTTATGTATTTCATAGGGACATTATAAGGGCCAAGTGATGCTATATCAGTAGAGCTTCTTTGTCACTGGGTAAAAGATTACACAAATAATTATTTTAGGATATTTTAATTATTTTGTGTCAGATTATAGAGATTTTATTGCTTTAAATCCACATTCTTTGAAACGTAACATGTATCTGTCCAGAAGGTATTCAGCCATGTAATATGAAAAACAGACATTTACTGAAGAAGATACAAGATATAAGAAACATTGTACATAGCACAATGATGCCTCAGTCTCCATCAGAGTAGGCACTTTGAGGCCTCACACAGTTTTCCCAATTGCCATCAGCTACCTCATCGTATTTTCCTCAATCTCATCGACAATCTGAAATCTCCTTTCAAAGGTGATTTTAGTTTTTGGAAAAGCCAGAAGTTGCAGGGCGCCAAATCTGGGCTGTAGAGGGGTGGTGTCACCTGGGTGATTTGGTGTTTAACCAAAAAACTCTGTACAAGACGTGATGTACCAGCAGGCAGGCACATTGTCTGATGCAGTATCAGTCACCAGTGGCCCACAGCAGTGGCCTTCTGAATCATCTGAATAGTTTCCATGATGATTGTTCAAGCTTAATGCAAAATGTGACGTAGATCACTTGCTCTACTCCCTCAGGCATTTTGAATGCTCACTCAATGGCATCTACTACCCAAACTGACTAGGGACAGTGGTTATTCGGGCATGCCCAGTCCAGTCCACTCTCCTTGACTGCCAGGTTACATCAATGTTGTGCAAAATGTTCTTGTTATAGTAACAATAGCTGGACTTTGATAGACTTTAAAATGTTTTAGGAACTGAGAATAAAGCATTGAACAAAGAAACTTCCTGTGCACATGGAGCTTTCATCACAAAATAAATAGAGGCAATGTCCAATGAACATCAATATGCTAAAGAAAAATATTGTAACCCTGGCTGGTGTGGCTCAGTGGATTAAGTGCTGCCCTGTGAACTGAAAAGTCGCTTATTCGATTCCCAGGCAGAGAATATGCTTGAGTTGCTGGCCAGGTAACCAATTGATGTATCTATTGCACATTGATGTTTTTCTCCCTCCTTCTCCCTCCCTTCCCCTCTCTCTAAAAATAAATAAATAAAATCTTAAAAAACAAAACAAGCCCTGGCTGGTGTGGCTCAGTGGCTTGAGCACTGGCCTGTGAACCAAAGGGTCACTGGTTTGATTCCCAGTCAGGGCACATGCCTGGATTGTGGGCCAGGTCCCCAGTGGGGAGTGCCTGAGAGGCAACCACACATTGATGTTTCTCTCCCTCTCTTTCTCCCTCCCTTCCCCTCTGTCTAAAAATAAATAAATAAAATCTTTAAAAACAAAACAAAACAAAAGTATTACAGTTACGTGTAAGGGGGTAAAAACAAATTTAGCATTGGGAGATCCAGAAGGTGATATCATGTGATCTTTGAGCATATCTTGTTTGCAAAAAGAAAAAAGGAATCTTAATATCTGCCCTGCTCTTCAGCTTGCTTTGTTTACTCCTCAGTGTACTCAGGGACATCTTTTTCCATATCAGCACGTACACATCTAATTCATTCTTTTTATGATTATGTTATATGGATTACATAGTTATTCCACAATTTATCCAACCAGTATCCTATTGTTGAACAATTAGATCATTTATTGCAAAGATGGAATAAACAGATTTTTAAGCATGCACTGTGTCTCTGTAAGATGACTTCCTCGAAGTAGAATCACTGGGTGAAAGGATATGGGCACTTACAATTTTGAAAGATCTTATCTATTACCCTTTTAACAGATTGTACTCGGAACTGCTTTCTCATGAGACTTGGGAATGGTAAAACTTTAACTTTTGCCTATCAAAGAAACCAGTATGATATGTTATTGATGAGGTTAAATACCTTTCATAGTATCATTGAAGACTATCCTTCATGAATTGTCTGCTCAAATTCTTTGCCTATTTTTCTATTGGATTTTTATCTTTTTAATATTGACTTGTAAAACTTTTAATAGTTTACATATAAACCCTTTGCTTTATATTTTACAAATATCCTATTTTGTCTGTTGTCTTTTAACTTTGTGATCATTTGTCCTGTACAGAGACATTAAATTGTTATATAGGTATTTTTAACAGTCTTTTTCTTTATGGGTTCCTAGATTTGGCTCATGCTTAGAATAGCCTTCTATGTCCCAAGA
The DNA here is from genome assembly GCA_028533065.1 of Trachops cirrhosus. Classification (NCBI taxonomy): domain Eukaryota; kingdom Metazoa; phylum Chordata; class Mammalia; order Chiroptera; family Phyllostomidae; genus Trachops; species Trachops cirrhosus. The sequence goes on from JAPYXV010002230.1 coordinate 6,518, forward strand.
TTATTACAATATTTTATTTTATTGTAATTCTTTTCATTACAATTATGGTTATATTCTTAATCCTAATTTTCAGTTTTTGAAACACCATGTACTAAATCATCTATCATTTATTTACTGATTTGAAATGCCACTCTCTCATATACCATATGTACACATTTTGTTTGGACATTGTATTTTCTTCCAAAGATCTATCTGCGCTGGGATTTCTGTCATTGTGTTAATTTCCATGGGGTAATTATAAGATATTTGATACCTGGTAAAGCAAGTCTCTCCTAATTAGTCCTTTTTTCCTCTCAATTTTTAAGTTGCCCCTAGACATTTACTTTCCTAGCTGAGCTTTATTCTCAAGTTTTTAAGTTTCCCACAAAACAATATTAAGTTTTTTTGTTAGCTAATTTTTAAAAGAAACTGCATTATAGCAAGTGTGAAAAAGCAGGATACAGAATGAGATATAACAAATCAAAAGGAGGAGGCAAATGATGATTTTTTTGTGATGATTTGGTTGCGTACCTGGAAAGCCTACAAGAATTAATTAGAAGTCCTGGCCAGTGTTGCTCAGTTGGGCATCATCCTGTAAACCAGAAGGTCGTGGGTTTGATTCTGGGTCAGGGCATATGCCTAGGTTTCGAGTTTGGTCCCCAGTCGGGGCACGTGCAAGAAGCAACCAGTTGGCCTCTCTCTCTCATATCCCTGTTTCTCTGCCTCTTTTTCTTCCTCCCTCCCCCTCTCCCTAGAACCAATAATATTTTTTTTAAATGAATTAATTAAAAGCTTCAGCTTCCCCAACTTCTAGTGTATTTCACAGAAAACAAAACCTCCCAATAAAAGTGTGTGGAAACCTGAAAAAAAAAAAGCTTTGGGAGAGTTCAACATCAGGGACACACACACACAGAGCAACTTGCTTTTTTAGTGGCAACACCAAGCTGATGTAGCTGTTTCCCACTAAGGCCCACGGCCTTGAGGGACCCTCAGTTTTATCCAGAGGGCCCTGGCTAAAACTCAGGTACTGTTCTGTAAACCTTAATGGGCAGAAGCTGAAAAAAAACAAAAAACTCCTGTGAAAGCTGAGAGTAATTTTTATCTGGCAAGAACGAAGACCTTACTAGTCTTTAAGACTATTCTTTGATTCTAGGAAAACGTCCCCCAAGTGTCTTCCAGTTCTGTAAGATGCCTCGAACAACTCACAGAGGGATGGATGTAGCAGGCACGTGTTGGAGGGAGAGTTGCATCTCCCTGGACTGGGCTGCTTTCGGTCAGGGGCTTGTTTCCCGCCCTGACCCTGACCTGTTTATGAGCACCTGTGGTTGGAGAGCAGTGCACAGACCAGGGCCCACTTTGTGGGCCGGCAAACTGCAGTACAAAGGGCCCTGTACCTAGTAAAGTCCCACACTTGGTTTAATGCTCTCCTGTTGCTGTTGAAATTCTTAATATCTTCTGAATGAGAAGCCCCGCATTTGAATTTTGCACTGGGCCCTATATGTCAGGGAGCTGGTCCTGCTCCACAAATAAAGGTGTTTTCACAAGGCACTGACACTGAGCTCAGTGAAAACTAGCTCCACCAGAATCAGAAGAGGAGAGAGAAATGAGCCTCCCTTTTATCCTGGAATTCAGAATCAGTCTTTGAAGATTAGTAGCTACTATTGAAAAAAATTTGTTTTCACCCTGGTGCAAAATCAGACATGGGTTCTTCCTTCACATGCCTTTGCATACAACAACAACAAAAATAGTTCTCCTTCTAGTAGGGTAAAAAAAATGGACTAACTTGGCTAAATAAGGGAGAGGTTCTGAACAGGGAGAACACAGTTTTGTGAAGTGCGGTGGCCGCACATGGGGACTGGTGGAAAGGCACTTGGGCCTATGTGGGTATGAGGCTGGTTCTCTGAGTGAAAAAAGGGTGGCTTTTCCAACCACCTCTGGGTGTCGGGTTGAGAGGGTGCCTGACGTTCCCTGGAATGGGCTGAGAGCTGCCATCCTCAATTATTGCCACTTTCTAAGTGGGCATGAAAACTAAATACTCAAAAGCTGTGTTACATTCTCTTATCTGTAGACACAGCTACTTGGGCCCTGCAGAGTCGTTGGGACCTGATGCAATACTTTACGATGACTTAGCATCATAAAATGATCGTAAAGCTGCGTGGTTGTGTGTCCAGGACTTGCTGGTTCCCTCTCTGGTGATTTAAATCGAACTGCAATAAGCAGAGAAGGAAGTTGACATGCTGAGAGAAGCAGAGATGAGTGACAGAGAGAAAACGACCTACTGAGACCTGATTGTTTTCTCCTTGCATTCTTTAGGTTATCAGAACTTCCCTTCAATAAATCCCTTTTATGATTCAGATGGTTCAGGTTGGTCCAAAGAATCCTTGGGAGTAGGATTTATTTCTATTTTACAAATGAAGAGACTGAGAATCAGACCCTGGATATTGGAGCCAAGTTTACTTGGTTCTCTAAGTCCACTGAAGCCCCTACTAGAAGTCTCCACTGAGACTCAGTCATCTGTTAAATAATTTATTCAAGAGCCGAATCCTTGAGCTCTTCCCATTACACATCTCCCTCTCCTCCCAACCAGTTTTGTTTATTTTGAGATACTATAGAACTAGTTCCCTTTTATCATTTAGGATTGAATCGCAAGAAACACAAAGCAAACTTTGGCTAAATAAACAAAGAATTGATTGGAAGTCTCTTGGGTAGCCCATAGTCTAGAAGGAGGAGTTGCGCATTCAGTCTTGAGAAGGTCCTGAACCAGAAAAGTCCAGATCTTAGTACTGAGAACCTGTGTGCTCCGTCTTTAGGCTTCTGCCAGCAGGCGATCGAGCCTGAAGCCCTGCACTACTCCTGCCTCATCTCAACAGTCAAGTTCCCTGGTGAGAGTTAACTGGACTTCTCAACGGGTACCCATCCCTCTAGTCACGGGGAAGTGACAACTTTTTTAGGTGCTAATGACAGCTGTAAGGATCTTGGTATCTCACAATCAGTAGCACATCAGAATGAGGAAGATTAGAGGAATACCTCAAGGAATGAATGGTGAGCATTAAAAAACAAAAGATGTACATTATGTCCTGTAATGGGACTGTTCTATAAGATCTTTCCATATAAATTTGTCACATCTGGATACAATGATAAAGGTAACATAGTGTTTTTCCAAAGGCCTACAAGTGGCCAAACATTTAGAAAGGGCACAGAACAAGTGCAAAGGAAATCAGCTGAAATGGCAAGATGGTGGTGCAGGGGGATATGGCTTGCCTGTTTGCACAACCACATCAAAATGACAATGAAAATATAGATCCACCATCACTCGGAACCCTTGGAAATCGAGTTGAATGGAAGTCTGACGACTACGGAATTAAAGAAACCACATCCATCCAGACTGGTAGGAGGGGCAGAGACACAGAATGGGCTAGTCCCACACCAATGTGCGGTGGATAAAAATTCAGGAGGGATATCCCCAGAGCAAGGAGTCCCTGCCCCACACCAGGCCTCTCAGCCTAGGGTTCCAGTGCTTAGAAGATAAGTCTCCACAACTTCTGACTGCAAAAATCAGTGGAGACTGAGTTGGTGGAAGAAACTTCTGGAGTACCAAGCACTTCCTCTTAAAGAACCCACAAATGGACTCACCTATTCAGACTCACTCCCTCTCAGTCCAGCACTGTGGTAGCAGCTTGAAAGGCACCAATGGCATACTGGGAGAAACTGAAGTGTCTGGCATCAAGGTAAGTAGAGACCGTTGTCTCTTTGCTAAACACTCCACCCACAGAGCCAGTAAGCTGGTACCATATCTGAGGCTCCAGTAACCTGGCTAACACTGCTTGATCTGCTTTGGAGAGCCCCAGAGACTCTGCCCCTCCCAAATTACGGGCCCACCCAGCTTCTTTTCCATATGAATGGCTGCTCTTGGCTCCTGTTTCACAACTTCCTAAATCTATCAAACAAGTAACAGCTGGCCTCAGTGAGCCCCAGGCCTGGCACTAGCAGCAGCCAGCTTAGTAGATTCACAGCTTGGCTTCACCTGAGAATCTCCAAGCCCAGCACAAGTAGCAGCCATCTCAGGTTTCGCTATAACTCAGTCAGAGTGCCCCAAGCAAAACACAGGTGGGAGCTGACACTTGCCTGTACCACCCAGGATACCCTAGGGCCTGTGTACCCAGTGGACAGTGGACAGCAACAGAATACATCGGAGCACCACCACCCTGCCCCTGCCCAGCTGACCCTCCATGGAGCGGGGAGGTTGGGGGTCAGTGGTCATAGCCAGTCCATGCAGCTGACTGGCATGGGCAAATCCTTCCCATTGATCTGCCAACAGCAACCAAGGCTCAACTACAAGAGGAGGTATACTCAGCCCACCCAAAGGGCACACACACATCAAGTACCCAGCCTGGGTGATAGGGGAGGCTGTGCCACTGGGCCCTACAGGACATCTACATTAGGCCACACTACCAAGACATGGAGTCAAAGCAACTCTACCTAATACACAAACAAACACAGGGAGCCTATCAAAACAGGGAGACAGAGAAACAGCCCAAATGAAACAACAGATCAATACTCCAGAAAAAGAGCTAAACAAAATGGAGATAAGCAATCTATCAGATGCAGAGTTCAAAACACTGGTTGTAAGGCTGCTCAAGGAACTTAGCGAGGACATCAGCAGCATATAAAATACCCAGTCAGAAACAAAGGATACACTCATTGAAATAAAGAACAATTTACAGGGAAACAGCAGCATAGTGGATGAAGCCAAGAATCAAATCAATTATTTGGAACATAAGAAACCAAAAAACAACCAATCAGAAAAACAAGAAGAAAAAAGAATCCAAAAAAATGAGAATAGTGTAAAAAGCCTCTGGGACAACTTCAAGATATCCAACATTCACATCATAGGGGTGCCAGAAGAAGAAGAGAAAGCAAGACATTGGAAATCTATTTGAAAAAAAAATAGTGAAAGAAAACTTCCTTAATCTGGTGAAGGAAATAGACATATAAATCCAGGAACGACAGAGAGTCCCAAACAAGATGGCCCACTCCAACACACATCATAATTAAAATGCCAAAGGTTAAAGATAGAGAATCTTAAAAGCAGCAAGAGAAAAGAAGTTAGTGACGTACAAGGGAGTTCCCATGACTGTCAGCTGATTTCTCAAAAGGCACTTTGCAGGCCAGAAGGGATTGACAAGAAATATTCAGACATGAAAAGCAGGAATCTTCAGCCAAGATTGCTCAACCCAGCAAAGCTATCATTTAGAATCAAAGGGCAGATAAACAGCTTCCCAAACAAGGAAAAACTAAAGAAATTCATCATCACCAAACCATTATTATATGAAGTGTTAAAGAGACTTATTTAAGAAAAAGAAGATCAAAACTATGAATGAGAAAATGACACAAAAATACAAATCTATCAACAATTGAATCTAAAAAACAAACTAAGCAAACAAAAAGAACAGAGACAGAATCATGGATATGGAGAGCGTGTTGATGATTGCCAGATGGGAGGGGTGTAGGGAAGAATGGATGAGGAGGTGAGGGGATGAAGAAGTACAAATAGGTAGTTACAGAATAGCCATGGGATGTAAAGTGCAGTATAGGAAACGGAGTAGCCAAAGAACTTCTACACACGACCAAGGGACAGGAACAAGGGCGTGAGGATTGCCTGAAGGAGTGGGGGTGTTGGGTGGAGAGGGGCAAAGGGGAAAAATCAGGGCAACTGCAATACCATAATGAGTAAAGTATAATTAAAAAAAGAGAAATCAGCTGAAATGAAAATTCCCCTCTCAGCTCTTTCTCCTTTTTCTGTTGAAGTTAAACCTCCGTGCTCTAGATCCAAGTTTAATTACCAAATCAATGACAATTATTTTATTAATGTTCATGTGAAATTTGGAAAGATGCTCTATTTCTTCCACAGAAATTCCCTTTCATCAAACTTCTCCAGCTGCCCGCCCCCTGCACTGCACTTTTGCCAGTGATATGGGTCCTGAGGCTAAAATGACGTAATTCCAGTTTGAGCTCCAATAATCTAGACCCCCTTGGCCTACATTTTTTTTCAACCCAGGTAATCCATTTTCATCATGGAAAAAGTAGATTTTCCATGTAGTGTATTATTAAAGTAGAGATTAAGAAAAAAATCATACATCTTATTTTCCACTGTCTATGGAAAGAGATTTTTGAGGTTTTCTTTTGGGAAATGTAGATATTTCCTATAAGGGTAACTGAATCTTAACTAATTGTAACACATTTTAAAATATCACAGACAATGTTAGATCTCCAAATTTACTCGGCTGAATTTTGTTTGTTAATAATATATACAGCAAACTGATCATCACAATAAGTCTACTGAACAACCATAAGAAGAGCAGATCATTGATCAATCCTGAAAATACGACTTCTGGCCAAGATGGAGGCATACGTGGACCCACTGTGCCTCCTGGCACAACCAAGATAGGGACAACAACAACATAGAAACAAAATAACAACCGGAACTGACAAAAAATTGAAGTGTATGGAAGTCAGACACCCAAGGATTTAAAAATAGACACGTTCATCCAGACCGGTAGGAGGAGCGGAGGTTGGCCGGGTGAGGGACGAGGAGCGGAGAGCTGAGCAACCGGCGGTGCACAAGCCCGCAGCAGGCAGACCCTGGGCGCACAAGCAGCGGTGGCTGGTGGGCCCCGGCCAGGGGGTGGCGACCGGCAGACCCAGGGAGGCGGCCATAGTGAAGAAAGGCACCGCACGCAACTCAGGGTCCCAGCACCGGGAAGTGGAGCTTTCGGTCACTGACTGAAAAGGAAGGTCCCGCTGGGTTCACAGGCCCACCCACAC
>JAPYXV010002231.1:0-13321 GCA_028533065.1 Trachops cirrhosus
AAAGATATAGGCTTCTGGCAAAACAAAACAAAACAAAAACAAGGATAATATGTTAAAGAGAATAGATCAAAAGACGGACAAACTGAATAAAAAGACTGAGCATTTAAACAGAAATTTTGAACCTATAAAAACTTAAAAAAGAGGGTCTGGTAAAGATGACCTAGTAGATACACACTGTGCTCACTTCCTCCCATGACAACATCAAAATTACAACTAAATTTTAGAACAATCAATCTGGTGAACCATCTGAACACTAGCTGAACAGATGTCCTATTACTAAGGATATACAGAAGAAGTCACATCCAGACTGGTAGGAGGGGCAGAGAGGTGGAGATGTAAAATGGGCTGGCCCCATACCCTCATGTGGCAGTTGAGAATTGGAAGGGATATCTCAGCTGCAGAGATACCCACTGAAGAGTGAGGGGTCTCAGCCCCATACAGGGTTCCCCAACCTGGACTACCAGTGCCAGGAAGAGGAGCCTCTATAATATCTGGCTGTGGAAATCAGTAAGGATTCCATCCATCTGGGTGAGACAGAAGGCTGCTGAAAACACAGGTATCCTTTCAAAGGGCCCATGCACAGCCTCACTCACAGGTACTCATTCCTGGGTTCTAGTGGAGGGAGAGCAGATTGTGACACACTAGAGACTTACAGGGAGAAACTGAGTTGTGTGACTTCAGGGTGAGGGATGAAGGGATGGCCACCATTGGCCCTGTGTTGAGTACTCCTCCCCCAGAGCAAATAGGTACAATTTTCCTGTGTTGAGCCTTCCTTGCATATGGCCAAATCTGAATCTGCATTAGCCAGGTGAATGTCACTAGCTCCACCCTGATGACTCCCTGAGACTCTGAACTACCACAAAGTTTTGTAGGCCCCAGGTGGGTGGTGGCTGGGCTCTGTGTACTCTGAGACTTTTGATGAGTAGTCTCAGACTCAGCACTGGGGCTAAATCTGAATCTGCATTAACCTAGTAAGCACCACTTGTGCCACCCTGGTGACTCTGAGACCTTGCCTCACCTAACTCAAGTACCACCTGAGGCTCTTGTAGCAGATGAGGCTTATGGGCAGCTGGCAGGCTGGGGGAAAGTCTCAGGTTGCCTATCTCTTGCTACTTTGTCCAAGGCCCAGTACTGGTGGTAGCTGGCTTCAGTTTGCAGTATAGTCTTTCCTACACATTCCATGTTTGGCACAGGGAGATACCAACTGCAGATTGCTTTATAGCTCCTAATAAGAGTCTGGTCCCAGATAGCATCTGACATTGGCCTGTACCAGACTCCCTCCCAAGATGCCCCACAACCAATATACTTAGTGGCCAGCTTCAGACCACAACAGAGCACCATTCCATAAGCTCCACAAATGGCACATGCAAAAGGATGGTCTTGGCAGTCACTGAGACCCAACTAGGGCAAATCCCACTCTATGAGATCAGCTCCCACACAGCAGCTCATTCACTTTGGTCATAACCAATCCTCACAGCCATTCAGCTTGAGGGTCAATCCCACCCACTAACATAACAATAGCAATCAAGGCTCAACAATAACAGAAGGGCACACACAATGCACATAAGGGACAATCCTGGTGCACGCACATGGCTCAGGTGATCAAGGAGACTGTACCACTGGGCCCCACAGTATACCTACTACATACAGCCACCCTGAAAAAAACTGGGAGACACAGCGGATTAACCTAATACACAGAAGCAAACACAGGTAGCCAAAATGAGGAGACAAAGAAATATGTCCTTAATGAAAGAACAGGAGAATTCTGTTCTTTCATTGAAAGAACAAAGAGAACTAAATAAAATGGAGGCAAGAAATCTACTAGATACAGAGTTCAAAACAATGGTAATAAGGATGCTCAAGGAACTTACAACATCAACAAAGAGGTAAAAACTATAGGGAGCCATTCCACGTGGCATGGGAATGTAGCTCAGTCCCCACTCAGAAAGGTCAGTGGGGAGTGAGTCGGCACACAGGAACCATGCCCACAGATAGGTTCTACCGTGGGGAATCAGACCTGCATTGTACCTAGGCTGCTATGAGACTTGCTTTTGCTAAAACTCCTTCATCCTGAATTGAGGCAGCAAGTGCTTACTGTAACTTCCTAAAATCTGTGCTAAACCTCCCAAGTATGGAGTGTAACCAGTTCAACCACATTTTCCCCTTGATCTGCAACATCCTTCTCTTTGAAGTAGTTAGCAACATTCTTTCCTTTGTAATCGGTAAAAGGTAATCACCTCAGTAAAACTGTGTATAGTAAATGAGGACCATCCTTGATATAATGTGCCCAGAAAAGCAATAAAAGCCTGTCCAGGCAGGGGTCAGATCCTCTCTCTCACTGAGAGAGCAGCCATGCCATTCCTTTTTCTTCCTTTTTCTGTAGTCCGTGTGTATTTGTTCATAGCTGCCACAACACACAGATCCTGCCGGCCAGGATCCACATAAAAAAAAAAAAACATAAAAAATACCAGTCAGAAATGAAAAATACAATTACTGAAATGAAGAATACAGTAGAAGGAAACAACAGCAGATTAAATGAAGCAGAGGATTGAATCAGTAATTTAGAAGACAAAACAGTTCTTAAAGAACACCCAATTAAAACAGCAAAATGAAAAAAGAATTTTTTAAATTAAAATTATATTTTATTTTTTATGCTATTACAGTTGTCCCAATCCCCCCCTTTGCCTCCCTCCACCCAGATGCCCCCTCAGACAATCCTATTGCCCATGTTCATGGGTCATACTTACATGTTCTTTGACTACTATAATCCTTATGCTGTACTTTATATCTCCACGACTATTCTGTAACAACCAGTTTGTACTTCTCAATACCTTCACCTTTTTGTGTATGCCCCCAACTCCCTCTCATCTGGCAACCATCAAAATGCTCTCTGAACCCATGATCTTTCTCTGTTCTTCTAGTATGCTTAGTTTGTTTTTTAGATTTAATTGTTGAAAGATATGTATTTATTGCCATTTTATTGTTCATATTATTGATCTTCTTTTTCTTAAAGACCCTTTAACATTTCATATAATACCATTTGGTGATGATGAACTCCTTTAGCACTTTATTGTCTGGAAAGCTCTTTATCTGCCCTTCAATTCAAAATGATAGCTTTGCTGGGTGGAGTGATTTTTGGTTATAGGCCCTTTCTTTCCATTACTTTGAATATTTAGAGCCATTCTCTTCTAGTCTGCAAAGTTTCTTTTGAGAAATCAGCTGACAGTCTTATGGGAGCTCTCTTGTAGGTAGCTAACTGATCTTCTCTTGCTGCTTTCAAGATTCTCTCTTCATCGTTAACCTTTGGCATTTTAATTGTGATGTGTCTTTGTGTGTGCCTCTTTGGGTTCATCTTGTTTGGAAGCTCATCTCTGAGCTTCCTGGGTGTGTATATCTATTTTCTTCACCAAGTTAAAGTTTCCTTTTAATATTTTTTTCAAGTCAGTTTCAATTTCTCTCCCTCTCTCTCTTTCTTCTCCTTCTCCTTCTTCTTCTTCCACAACCCTGATGTGAATGTTGTGATGCTTGAAGTAGTTCCAGAGGCTCCTTACACTATCCTCATTTTTTAAATTCTTCTTTCTTATTGTTCTGATTGGGTGTTTTTGCTTCTTTATATTCTAAATCACTGATTTGATTCTTGGCTTCATCTATTCTACTGTGGATTCCCTGTAAATTGTTCTTCATTTCAGTTAGTGTATCCTTAATTTCTGACTTTTTTAATGGTTTCCATGTCCTTTTTATAATGTTGTTGAAGTCCTTATTAAGTTCACTGAACATCCTTATAACCTTTTAAACTCTGAATCTAGTCGATTGCTTGTCTTCCTTTTGTCTAGGTTTTTTTTTCCTGGAGTTTTGTTCTATTCTTTCATTTGGGCCATATTTCTTTGTCTCCTCATTTTGGAAGCCTCCCTGTGTTTGTTTCTATGTACCAGGTAGAGCTGCTATGACTCCCTGGCTTAGGAAAGAGGCCTAATGTAGTAAGTGTCCTGTAGGGTCCAGTAGCACAGCCTCCCCTATCACCCAAGCTGAGTACATGAGGTACACCCACTATGTGGGCTGTGTATACCCTGCTTTTGTAGTTGACCCTTGATTGCTTTTGGAAGGTCAATGGGATTTACCCAGGGCAATTGGCTGCAAGGACTGATTGCAACCACCCTGAAGGATCAGCTGTTCATGGCTCACTCCATAGAGCAGGACTTACTTCAGCAGAGCTCTGGCGCCCACTGAGTCACCCCTTGTGTGTCACTTGTGGAGGTAGTTTGGTGGTGGTGCTCCAACATGCTATATAGCTGTCCACTGTGCAAAGGCTCTGTGTGCTCCCAAGAGGTGCTTACCAAGGTCAGCCACCACCTGTGTTCCATCTAGGGCCACCCATCATAAGCTATAAAGTGATCTGCAGTAGTCTGCTACTTGTGCTGGGCTTGTAGGTGTCCAAGTGAGTCCAAGCTGGGAACAAAGGTCAGCTGCTGCTAGTGCCTGACCTGTGAACACTTAACATATTGCACACTGAGGCCAAATAATGCTTGTTAGAGAGAATTTAGGAAAATCTGAAGCATGAGCCAAAACAAGCCATTCGTATGGAAAAGCCATTGGAAACAGGTTGGGAGGGCCCAAAAGTTGGGTGGAGCAGAGCCTCATAGAATCACCAGCATGAAGCAAACAGTGTTAGCCAGGTTGATGAAGTCTCAGATATGACACCCCACCCTGCTGGCTCTATTGGTGAAGGGCTCAACAAAGAAACAATGGCTTCTGCCAGCACTTCTGTCTGGGAGAGAGCTGCCACCCAGCTCTCTCCCTGATGCCAGACACTTCAGTTCCTCCCATAAGTCTCTGATGCCTTTCAATCTACTGCCTCCACACTGGACCTCAGAGGGAGTGAGTCCAAGTAAGTCTGTGCATGGACCCTTTAAGAAGAACTGCCTGGAACTCTAGCAGTTTGTCTTCCACAGACTCAATCCCCACTGATTTTTACAGTCAAAAGTAATGGGGACTTACCTTCCTGACATTGGGGGTCCTGGTGTGGAGCTGGGACCCCTCAACCCCCAGATATGTGTCCTGATTTTTATCTGCTACACATGAGTGTGGGACCAGCCCATTTTTGTCTCCACCCCTCTTACTGGTCTTGACATGATTTCTTCTTGAAATCTATAGTCATAGGACTTCCATTCAGCTCTATTTCTTGTGGTTCAGAATAATGGTTGTTTTGTAGTTTAGTTGTAATTTTGATGTGGTTGTATGACAAGGTGAGCTATGTTTATGCCACCATCTTGGATGGAAGTTCAAAAAGAATTTTGAAAAAATTAGGATAGTTTAGTGATCTGGAACAACATCAAGCATAACAACATTCATATCATAGTGGTACCAGAAGGAGAGAAGAGAGAGCAAGGTATTGAGAACCCATTTGAAGAAATAATAATTGAAAACTTCTCTAATCTTGTGAGGGAAATAAATATAAAAAGCCAGGAAGCACAGAGAGTCCCAAACAAGATGCACACAAAGAGGCCCACGTGAAGACACATGACAATTAAAATGGTAAATGTTAAATAAAAGGAATCTTAAAATCAGCAATGAAAAGCCAGTCAGTTACCTACAAGGGAGCTCTCAAAAGACTGTCACCTGATTTTTCAACAGAAGCTTTGCAGGCCAGAAGGAATTGACATGAAATAACTAAAGTGATGAAAAACAATGTCCTGGCTGGTGTGGCAAAGTGGATTGAGCACTGGCCTGAGAACCAAAAGTTTGCTGGTACGATACCCAGTCAGGGCATAGGCCTGGTTTGCAGGCCAGGTTGCCTGTTGGGGGCATGTGAGAGGCAACTAATCAATGTTTCTCTCATTCATCAATGTTTCTCTCTCTCTCTTTCTCCTTTCCTTCCCTTCTCTCTGAAAATAAATAAATCTTTTAAAAAATAGTGATGAAAACCAAGAACATCCAATCAAGACTAGTCTACTTAGCAAGGCTAATATTTAAAATTGAGGACAGATAAAAAGCTTCCCTGACAAGAAAAACCTGAAGGAGCTCATTATGACCAAACTAGTATTACAAGAAATGTTAAAGGAACTTCTTTAAGAAGAAAGAGAAAAAAAAGAACATAATATGAACAATAAAATTGGTCCTCAAAAGATTAAAAATGGAACTGCCTTATGACTCAGAGATTCATCACTTCTGGGTATATATCTCAAGAATCTATGTACCCCTATGTTCACTGCAGTGTTCTTAATAGCCAAGATATGGAAGCATCCCAAGTGCTTATCAATATAGAACAGGTGGTACATATATACAATGCAATATGACTCAACCATAAAAAAGAAAAAGAATGGAATCTTACCTTTGCAACAACATTGATGGACTCAGAGGGTATTATGCTGAGTCAGACAGAGAAAGGCAAATGACATTATTTTGACATCAATATTACAACTAAATTATAGAACAGCCATCACTCAGAACCATCAGAAATCGAGTTAATGGAATTCTCACAAATATGGAATTACAGAAACCACATCCATCCAGACTGGTAGGAAGGGCAGAGATGCAAAATGGGCTGGTCCCATATTTATAGGTGGTGGATAAAAATTCGGGAGGGATATCTCTGGACAATCAAGACCCACACCAGGACCCCCAGCCCAGGGTTCCAGTGCCAAGGAAGATAGTTTCCCATAACTTCTGACTGCAAAAATCAGTGGGGACTGAGTTGGAAGAAACTTCTGGTGTCCCAAGCAGTTACTCCTGAAGAACCCACACACCGACTTATATTTACTCCTTCTGAGCTCCAGCACTGAGGTGGCAGCTGGAAAGGCACAAGTGGCATATGGGGGAAAACTGAAGGGTCTGGCATCAAGGTGAGAGCTGGGGGACAGCTTTATTCCAGACAGAAAGGTGGGCAGAAGCCATTGCCCCTTTTCTGAACCCTACCGCACATGGAGCAACAGAGCCAGCAGACGGGTGTCATATTTGAGATTCCATCACTGGCTAACACTGTTTGCCCAGTCCTGGAGATCCCCTGAGACTCCATCTCAACCAATGTACTGGCCTACCCAAACTGTTAACAGAGACTTTTCTGTATGAATAGCTAGTCTTGGCTCATGCTTCACAACTTCCGGAATCCTCCCAAATAAGCAACAGCCAGCCTCAGCAAGCCCCCATCCCCAGTAGCTACTGCTAAGTGGACTCAGGCCTGGCACTAGCAGCAGGCAGCCTACATTCACAGCTTGGTTTCACCTGGGAACATCCAAGCCCAGCACAAACAACAGCCATCTCAGATTGCTTTATAGCACAGGCAGGGTGCTCTGGGCAAAACACGGTGGTGGTGGGGGGTGGCTAACCTTGGACTGTACCACCCAGGAAACCTAAGAGCCTGGGCACCCAGTGAACAGCTACTAACTACATTGAGGCACCACCACCCTGCCCCTGCACAGCTGACCCTGCGTGGAGGACAGAGGATAAGTGGTCAGGGGTCACAGACAGTCCTTGCAGTTGACTGGCTTGGGTAAATTCCTCCCATTAATCTGCCAACAGCAACCAAGGGTCAACTACAAGAGGAGAGTGTACTCAGCCCACAAGAAAGTGCACCACAAGTACCCAGCTTGGGTGATAGGGAAGGCTGTGCCACTGGACCCTGCAGGGGTCCACACTACCAAGGAAGTAGGCCACACTACCAAGGAGAGAGTCATAGCAGCTCTAACTAGTACACAGAAACAAAAACAGGGAGGCTGGCAAAATGAGGAGACAAAGAAACATGGCCCAAATGAGTGAACAGATCAAAACTACAGAAAAAGAACTAAACAAAAGGGAGATGAACAATCTATCAGAGGCAGAACAGAAAATACTGGTTATAAGGATGCCCAAGGAACTTAGTGAGGACCTCAACAGCACTTAATTAATTAATTAATTTAAAAAGATCCAGTCAGAAATGATGGATTCACTAATTGAAATAAAGAACAATTTTCTGGGAAACAACAATAAAGTGGATGAAGCTGAGAATCAAATCAATGATTTTGGAACATTAAGAAGCAAAAACAACCAATCAGAACAAAAAGAAAAAATATTTTAAAAAATGAGGGTAGTATAAGCAGCCTTTGCGACAACTTCAAGAGGTCCAACATTCTCATCATAGGGATTCCAGAAGAAGAAAAAGAGCAAGAAATTAGAAATCTCTTTGAAAAAATAGTGAAAGAAAACTTCCCTAATTTGATGTAGGAAATAGACATGCAAGTCCAGGAAGCACAGAGAATCCCACACAAGATGGATACAATGAGGCCCACTCCAAGACACATCATAATTAAAATGCCAAAGGTTAATGACAAAGAGAGAATCTTGAAAGCAGCAAGAGAAAAGCAGTTAGTTACCTACAAGAGAGCTCCCATAAGACTGTCAGCTGATTTCTCAAAAGAAAGTTTGCAGGCTTGAAGGGACTGGCAAGAAATATTCAGCCATGAAAAGCAGGAACCTACAACTAAGATTGCTCTACCCAGCAAAGCTATCATTTAGAATTGAAGCGCAATTAAAATGCTTCTCACACAAGAAGAAACTAAAGGAGTTCATCATCACCAAGCCATTATTATATGAAATGTTGAAGGGACTTATTTAAGAAAAAAAGATCAAAACTATGAACAATAAAATGGCAATAAATACATATCTATCAACAATTGAATCTAAAAAACAAACTAAGCATGCCAGACAAACAAAGACAGAATCATGGATACAGAAAGCATTTTAATGGTTCTCAGGTGGAAGTGGGTTGTGGTGGAATGGGTAAAGAGGTGAGGGGATTAAGTAGTACAAATAGGTAGTTACAGAATAGCCATGGGGATGTAAAGTACAGTATTGGGAATGGAGTAGCCAAAGAACTTATATGCATGACCTGTGGACATTAACAATGGTATGGGGACTGCCTGAGGGCATGAGGGTGCTGAGTGGAGTGGAGTAAAAGGGGAAAAATTGGGACAACTGTAATAGCATAATCAATAAAATAAAATTTTAAAAATGAAAAAAAAAATAGGATTTCATTTATATGTGGAACCTAAAGAGCAAAATAAATCAAGAGATAAAATAGAAACAGACTCATATGTACAGAGATCACACTGGTTGTTGCCAGAGGTTGAGGGATGAGTGAAAAATGTGAAGGTATTAATAAGTACAAATTGGTACTTACAAAGTACTCACAGGAATGTAATTTACAGCATAGAGAATGTAGTCAATATGTACAGTGCCAGGTGGGTACTTGAAATATTGGGAGGACCACTTTACAAAGTATATGATTGTCTAACCACTATGCTGTACACCTGAAACAAATACAAAATAATATAAAATGTAAACTGTGATTAAAAAAGAAGAAAAAATTTTAATTCTCACCTGACAACATGTTTCCATTGATTTGAGAGAGAGTAAAAGGGGAGAGAAAGAGAAAAAAACATTGATGTGAGAGAAACATCAATTGCTTGCCTCCCGTATGCCTCTCACTGGGGATCAAACCTGAAACCTAGCTATGTGTGCTGACCAGGAATAGACCCTGAACTTTTCAGTGTACAGAACAATGCTCCACACAACCATGGTGAAAAATAAAATTATTTTAAAAATTAGCTGATAATCTCATGGGAACTGCTTTGTAGGTAACTGTCTCCTTTTCTCTTGCTGCTTTTTTTTAAAAAAAAAGATTTTATTTATTTTTAGAGAGAAGGGAAGGGAGGGAGAAAGACAGGGAAAGAGCAATGTGTGGTTGCCTCTCATGTGTCCCCTTCTGGGGACCTGGCCTGCAACTCAGGCATGTGCCCTGACTGGGCATCGAACTGGTGACCATTTGCTTCTCAGGTCCGTGCTCCATCCACTGAGCTATACCAGCCAGGGTCCTCTCTTGCTGCTTTTAAGATTCTCTCCTTATCTTTAATCTTGGGTAATGTAATTGTGATGTGCCTTGGTGTGTGCTTCCTTAGGTCCAAGTTCTTTGGGACTCTCTGGGCTTCCTGGACTTCCTGGAAGTCTATTTCTTTTGCCAGATTGGGGAAGTTCTTCATTATTTTTTCAAATAAGTTTTCAATTTCTTGCTCTTCCTCTTCTCATTCTGGCACCCTTATGATTCAGACATTTAAAGCTGTCCTGGAGGTTCCTAAGCCTCTCCTCTTTTTTTGAATTCTTGTTTCTTCATTCTGTTCTAGTTGAATGTTTATTTCTTCCTTCTGCACCAAATCTTTGATTTGGTTTCCTTCCCTTCACTGTTGGTTCCCCGTATATTTTTCTTTATTTCACTTTGGGTAGCCTTCACTTCTTCCTCTATTTTGCAACCATACTCAACCATTTCTGTGAGCATCCTGATTACCACTGTTTTGAACTCTGCATCTGATAGGTTGGCTATCTCTCCATCGCTTAGTTCTATTTTTTGAGCTTTGATCTGTTCTTTCATTTGGGCCATGTTTTTCTGTCTCAGCTCACTTGTTACGTAGTAAGGGGTGGAGTGTTAGGTATTTGCCAGGGCAGGATAACCCAGGTTGCTGCATTGTGGTGCTGTATGTGGGGGAGGGGCCGGAGAGGGAACAATGCCACTTGCTTGGCTCTCTGCTGGCTTTCAGTCACTTCCCCCACTGCCCACAAGCATATTGGGCCCTTCTGGTGCTGATTCCCTGGTGGGTGGGTTTATGTACATTTTATAACCCTGTGGGTTTCTCCAGTGAACTCTCCTGTGAGGCTGGGAGTTTCTCCCACCGCCACAACCCCCACAGGTTTTTTTCAGCCAGAGTTTTGAGGCTTTCTTTTCTCTGTGCTGGAGCCCTGGGTTGTGCAGTCTGTCTTGCACCCCAGTCATTCTTTCCAGTTTATCTTCATGCAAATGTGGGGCCACACAGTCCACCAGCTGCTGCCTCACTGCAGGTCCTCTCCTAGCTGCCTGTCTTCGCCCCTTCTAACAGTCTGAGTGAATGTTTCTTCTTTAGTTGTTGGACTTCCATACAGTTAGATTTTCTGGCAGTTCTGGTTATTTTTTGTTTTTAAATTTGTTGTTGTTCTTCCTTTGGTTGTGCAAGGCGGCAAAGTGTACTTACCTACACTTCTATCTTGGCTGGTTATTGTTATTTTAAAGCATCCCTTCCATGGCTCCCACTGTGAGGATAAAGTACAGGGTGGGGCAAAAGTAGGTTTACAGGTGTGAGTACAAAAAACAGAGAGTTTATTCTTGCATTATTATTTATTAACAAGTGTGTTATTTTCCATACCAATAACTGTAATCCTACTTTTGCCCCACCCTGTATAAACACTTTGGCATATGATCTAAAGCTCTATGTGACTGGCCTCTGACTTGTAGGCTCCTGCAGATCCCCACTCTTGTGCTAAAGGAATTTCCCCACACAGCCATGCTAAAGGAATTTCTTGGAATTCCTGGAATGTTTTGGAATGTGTTGCTTTCCTCCTGTCCAGCTCCATCTTCTCCCAAGCATTCCTTAAGCTGCAGTTCCACAATCATTCCCCAATTCCTCTAAGATAAGGCTGGGCCACAGTGGTCAGTGAATGGCTGTGGATGCCCAAGTGGGGTAGGATGGAGTGCCATCAGTCAAGCATCTTCCTGAGCATAGTCAGCCATAGGATCTCTGGTGTCAGTGCTAAAAATCTGAGCAAAGCAATTGGTCAGGTGCTTGGGAGAGGGGAAGCCTGCAGGGAACTCCGGAGCACACTGGAGAAAGTCCATTCCTTTCTGTGCCAAGGTCCTGACTCTGTGCTTTATGGGGTAGTTGTTGGGGATGGTCTTTGTGAGTGGCCATAAGGGAACCTAATGGGACTGGCCCAGGGTGGCAAAATAAAATATAGAATGTCTAGTTAAAATTGAATTTCAGGTAAACAATAAAGTTTTTTGTATAAGCATATCCCAATTATTGCATGGGACATACAGGTTCCCCTGGACCCTGTATGTCCCATGTGTGGTTGGTACAGTAATAATATGGGTGTAATAATTTATAGTTTTAATTTGAATATTTAAGTGTTATATGGTATGCTTGAGTGTGATATTGTTACATTACAGAGTTACATGCTTATGATTTTGTAATAAAAGATTTTGTAAAAAGAAGGGGTGTTATTTGTGCCAGACCCTGTACTTAGGCTAAAAAATCTATTGTTTTTCTGAAATTCATGTTTAACTGGGAGTCCTGTATTTTTATGTGCTAAATTTGGCAACCCCAGGCTGGCCATTACTATTCAGTGCCCCTAGTAAAGTAAGCCCATTTTTATACACCATGTCCTTTGTCTTTCCTGGACCCAGTCCTTGTTGCCTCCATAGGAAGCTTAAAGAGCTCAATGAAATGAATCCTTCAGTCCCAAAGCTGCCCAGAACCAGGAGACAGAGGCAAACTCTGGGCTGGAATTGCCTGGTAAGGCAATGCCTTTGGATAACTCTTCCTGCAAAAGGGGGTTCTCCCTTATAGCTTGGGCCTTCTTGGGGTGCCTACAGGGACACAACCCCTTTCCTTAACACATTTCTTCTCCCCACCCTCCTCTCAGTCCTCTCTCTAACTTCCCAGGGCTGGTGCCTCTGCAAACTCAGCCCCCACAGGACTGGCCATCACTCCCCAGAGAGCACTGAAACCTGGCACTAGCCTCCCAGAGGACCTCTGGGTGTCCGGCATCCTCTGGTGCGGTGGTCTTTGACCTGAGGTTGGGAGTTCGCTCTCCACCAGCCACAGCTGTCTCAGATTTTCTCCTTTTAAGGACCTGAGGCAAACTCTTCTCCCTATAGGAGGCTTTTCTTTCTTCCAAAGATCCCAGAGTGGGGCTGGGTGGTATTTGCTTGAGACCCTGATTTTCATTCCATTAACATGACCTTGACCCTTTTCCCTGTGGAAAGAATAGTGCCCGCCACATTATGCTGAAGATACCTCTCCCTCCTTTGGGCTGGCATTCCCAGGATCCCCACAGAAACTGAAAATGCCTCCTGCTGAAACATTTGATTGAATGGTGCAAATCTGCCGTCTCCTCTAGCCCAGGCTCTTCTCTGAGAAGAAGGCTACAGCAGCCAAGATGGAGGCATAGGTAGACACACTGTGCCTACCTATGGACAACCAAAATAAAAACAACAACAATTTAAAAACAAAATAACCAGACTTCCGGCCAAGATGGAGGCATAGGTAGATGCACTGTGCCTCCTCGCACAACCAAGATAGGGACAACAAAGATATAGAAACAAAATAACAACCAGAACTGACAGAAAATTGAAGTTTATGGAAGTCGGACAACCAAGGATTTAAAAATAGACACTTTCATCCAGACCGGTAGGAGGGGCGGAGTCCGGCCAGGTGAGGGATGCGGAGCGGAGAGCTGAGCACCCGGGGCGGTGCGCAAGTCTGCA
>JAPYXV010002232.1:0-13320 GCA_028533065.1 Trachops cirrhosus
AGACTCCCCTGGTGCTGCTCAGTCCTTGTTTGGCTAGGGAGGGTGCAGTTGACCCAGCTCTCTCCTGGGAGTCCTGAGGCAGACCTGTGCGCCGGGCCTGGGTCTGCCACCTCCCTGGTCCCCGCGCTGATCCTCGGGCCCTTATTATCCTGAAGTAGTCTCCTTACCATTGGGTTTTTCAATGTCCGCTACAATTTTTGATCTCCTATTTTCATATATGTTGTGATAATGTTGGTTGTTTGCTCTGTTCCTCCATAGATTGGCTAGGAGTTTCCCCTGTGAGTAGGGGGAAGTAGAATCTACTCCCTCCTACCACGCCGCCATCTTCTCCTCCTCTGATTGCTGTTTTGAGGCTTTATTTCCCTGCACTGGGATCCTGGGTTGTGTGGTCTGTCTTGCTCCCCAGTTTCTCCTGGTTTATCTGTGCACAAATGTGGGACCACCTGGTCTGCCAGCCGCCTTGTGCTCCATGCTCCTCCACCATCTGCCTCCTCACTGGGTCCGCCAGCTGCCACCTTCGGTGCCCAAGGTCAACCAGCCACCACTTTGCCACGACCCCTTTCTGCCCGGCCACCCCACTCTGCCCCTTCTACCAGTCTGGATGAATATGTCTACTTTAACTCCTTGGTTGTCAGGACTTCTATACAGTTCAACTTTCTGTCAGTACTGGTTGCTTTTTGTTCCTAAATTGTTGTTGTCCTTATTTTGGTTGTGGGAGGAGGCACAGTGTGTCTACCTACACCTCCATCTTGGCCATAAATCTACATTAACTTCTTTGTTTAAGTTTCATTCTCATGACTTCCTCCCCACCTTTTATTGTTGTTCAAGTACAGTTGTCTCTATTTTCCCACCATCACTCTCCCCTACTCCAGCCGTCCCCACCTCCCACCCTTTCTCCTACCCCTGATTAGCTTTGTCCATGTGTCCTTTATACATGTTCCTTGACAACTCTTCCCACTTTTCCCCATGTTATCTGCACCCATGCCTCCTCTGGTTACTGTCAGTTTGTTCTTAATTACAATGTCCCTGGTTATAGTTTGCTTGCCTGTTTGTTTTGTTGATTAGGTTCCAGTTATAAGTGAGATCATATGATAATTGTCTTTCACCACCTGGCTCATTTCACTTAGCATAGGGCTCTCCAGATCCATCCATGCTGTCATGAAGGGTAGAAGTCCCTTCTTTCTTTATGTTGCATAGTATTCCATTATGTAAATGTACCAAAATTTTTTGATCCATTCATTTGCTGATGTGCATCTAGGTTGATTCCAGCACTTGTCTATTGCAAATTGTGCCTCTGTGAACATTGGGGTGCATAGGTTCTTTTGAATTGGTGTTTCAGGATTCTTAAGGTATAATACCAGCAGTGGAACTGCTGGGTCAAAAGGCAATTCCATTTTTAGTTTTCTGAGGAAATTCCATACTGTTTTCCACAGTGGCTGCACCAGTCTGCATTTCCACCAACAGTGTACTAGGGTTCCCTTTTGTCCACATCCTCGCCAGCATTTGATGTTTGTTGGTTTCGTTATGATGGCCATTCTCACCAGTGTGAAGTGGTATCTCATTGTGGTTTTCATTTGCATTTCTCTGATGGCTAGCAATACTGAGCATACTTTCATATGTCTCTGGGCCCTCTGTATGTCCTCCTTGGAGAAGTGTCTGCTCAGGGCCTTTGCCCATTTATTAATTGGATTGTTTGTCTTCCTGGTGTGGCATCCTGTGAGTTCTTTATATATTTTGGATATCAGACCCTTGTCTGAGATATCATTGGGAAATATATTTTCCCATGTGGTTGGTTCCCTATTTATTTTGTTAATGTTTTCTTTAGCCATACAGAAGCTTTTTATTTTGGTGAAGTCCTATTTGTTTATTCTTTCCTTTATGTACCTTGCTCTAGGGGATATATTGCTGAAAATATTGCTGTGTGGAATGTTTGAGATTTTCCTGCCTATGTTCTCCTCTAGCACTTTACTGATGCCATGACTTATATTTAAGTCTGTTATCCATCTTGAGTTTATTTTTGTGTATGGTGTGAGTTGGTGGTTGAGATTCATTTTTCTGCATGTAACTGTCCAGATGTCCCAACACTAGTTGTTGAAGAGGCTATTTTTACTGCATTATATGTTGCTGACCCCTTTGTCAAATATTAATTGAGCATAGAGATATGGGTTTATTTCTGGGCTTTCAATTCTGTTCCATTGATCTGAGTCTGTTCCTATGTCAGTACCAGACTGTTTTGATTACTGTGGCCTTGTAATATAGTTATATATCAGATACTGTGAACCCTCCTATTTTGTTCTTTCTCAAAATTGCTGCAGCTATTTAGGGTCATTTATCAAATATCATTTTCTTAAACTTCAATATTTCCTATATAAGTGGTGACTAGTGAGAAATGATTGCATTATCTACTTCTAATTGCTCAAAAGGCATGTGATAGATCAGTTGCACAACCAGAGACATTTTCTCACTCTGACATTGTTTCATTTGGTTCACTCACCACTTTGTCTGAAAGAGAAGAGAAAACCCTTAGTATTTTATCAGTAGTGGTGTTTATTACAGAAATTCCTGACTGGCAAATATTTAGGCATTTTTTGAATGACAGACAACATAATAAAGGATTTAACTGGTACATCTTTCAACCACACTCAACCATCCTAGTAGACTATCTTCTTTGTATTTAGGACAAAATGGTGTTAAAACATTCTTTTTAAGTAATAAATCACTTACCCTTTGAATCAAACACTAACAGTTTGCCATTCTGAATATATTTTTGTACCTAAAATATAAGCAGAAATAGAAGCTAGCATTATCATTATTTTCATGTGAGGCATTTGAAATAACTTACTCGTAGCCCTTATGTAACATTTCTGTTATCAAGGTTAATAGGTAATTTATCCTAAAGTAATAATTCAAAAACTATATAAATTGATGGTAAGATAGAACTAAAGTGTCTTTAAAAATTTTATATGCTCTTACCTTTACAGCATCTGTCTTGTCTAGATAATTCTTGCAGAAACCAAAATATGCACTTCATCAGTTAAACACTTGTATAAATTTAAAATATAAATAAAATAGAATGCAGAAGTCAAAAGATATTTATAATTCAAAACAGAATTCTTTGAAAATGTAGGAAAACTCTAATAATAATTTTGGCTGACCATAGAAGGAAACTGAGAATGCCTCTGGCCATCTGTGACATGGGTTCTTGCTATCCAAATGTATGTTGATAAATTCTTATGTGGATAAGTTTAATTTTAAAAAATCCAGGTTTCTGCTTGTCTAACTAATGGTCAGGTTGTAAAAGGAAAAGTAGATAGCCAATGCAATTCAATAACTTCTATGATATATATTTATGCTTCTTTTTCCACATGTCATTTCATTTATGACTTAGAAACACTTTGATTACCATTTTTGTCAGATCAGGAGACTGAGATTATGCAACCATCCTAAGGTCCCTGCTGATCAGTCAAGAGAACTAGGATTCAAACCCAAGTGTCTAGACTCCCAGAGCTGAGATGAATATACAGGTATGTCCCACTTTAGAGCCGACACTCTTTTCACTCAGCCATAGCAATTTTTACTAATCCTTTCTAATAGGTGGGATATAAATAAAATAAAATTGTTCATGAGTTAATGAATATTGAAGCTGGATAGTTGTTAAGTGAAGATTTATTACACTATACTATATAATTTGTGTTCTTGCTTGTCATTTTCCATTATAAAAAAATGTTTTCAGTGTCTGCCATAATGAAGTAACCAATTGAGCTAAAGCCAACCCCCATCCCTTTTCTTCCTTCTACTCCATTAACTGTAACTTTCCTTGAATTTTAGGTTTAGGAATTAAAGTATATACTTTACTATTTCTTCCTATAAATTTTTGGATGACAAAAGTAACACATTTTCATTTAAAATATTTATAAATTAGAAGAGTATAAAGTAGAAAATAAAAATTCTTTATACTTCACTTACCCCAAAATAAACATTTTAACATATTGATGCCTCACTTTCTACATTTTTTTACCATGGTATGGAATACATGCAGCATAAAATTTACCATTTTAAGTGAACAATTCAATGGCATTAAGTATTTTTCACAATGTTGTGCAACCATCAGCACCATCTAGTTTCAGAAAGTTTTCATCACTGCGAAAGGAAGTTTTAAACTTACTATACAGCAACACTCCATTCCTCCAAACCCCTGGCAACTAATCCCTTTTCTGTCACTATGGATTTGCCTATTGTGGATATTTCACATAAATGCAATCATACAGTATAAGGTAGTTTGTGACTGGCTTCTTTCACTTAGCATATTGTTTTCAAGGTTCATTTGTGTTATGACATATATCAATATTTAATTTTTATGGTTTAATAATATTCTATTGTGTGAATATATCACATGGTGTTTATTTATCACTTGATGAGAATTTGAGTTTCTTTACTGCTATCATATATGTGACATTGGTTAATAAGAGTATATAGGTGTCAAGTGTGCAATTCTATAATACATCATCTGTATATTGCATTGTGTTCACCATCTACAGTTATCTCCTTTTATTGCCATGTATTTGACCTTCTTTATTTTTATTTTGAGATAATATTCTACTCACAAGAAGTTGTAATACATAATACAGAGAAATTTCCTATATCCTTTATCCAGATCCTCCAATGGTAGCATCTAGCAAAACTATACTATAATATTATGACCAGGATATTAACATTGATACAGTGAAAATACAGAAAGTTCATAACCACAAGAACTCATGTTGCCCTTTCATAGCTGCATTACATACCCTCTGTGATCACTGTCTCATTAGCCCCTAACAAATATTAATTAGTCCTCTTTTTCTACAGTTTTGTCATTTAAAGAATATTATATAAACAGAATAATATGATTTGTAAGCTTTGGAAATGGCTTTTTTCACTCACCATAATTCTCTGGTGGTCTATTCAGGTTGCTGCATTTATCAATATTCCTTTTTTATTGCTGAATAGTATTCAAAAGTACAGATTCTTGTTTGTTTAGAGATTTACTTGTTGAAGGGAATTTGGGTTGTTTTCATTTGGGGGTTACTATGAAGAAAGCTTTGATAAACATTGCTGTGTAATTTCTTTTGTGAATATACATTTTTCTTTCTAGAGGATAATTGCTGCAGGTAATTGCTAGGTCTTATGATTGTTGCTTGTTAAGATTTTTTAGGAAAATGCTAAAATGTTTTGTAGAGCAACTTTACCATTATACATTCCTACCAGCTATACATGAGTGTTTTAGTTTATTCATCTTCCATGTCAACATTTGGTGTTGTCACATTTTTTTAAAATTTCAGCCATTCTGATACCTCAGTGTAGCTTTAATTTTTATCTCCCTCAGAGCTAATGATGTTATATATTTCTCATGTGTTTACATGTCATTTGTGTATCCTGTTTGGTGAGACATCTGCTTTTGTATTCTTCTATTATCTGATTGGATTGTTTGGATTTGTTTGAATTAATATATTTTATTTGTAAAGAAAGTTTTAGGTTCACCACAAAATTGAGTGAAAAGTGTCAAGAGTTTTAACATACATTCATACACATGCACGACTTTGCTCAATAGTAACGTCTCCCATCACAGTGCTAAAATTGTTAAAAATCAATGAAGCTACATTGACATCATTCATTATCACCAAAGTACATAGTTTACATTAGGTTTCATTCTTGGTGTTGTACATTCTATGGGTTTGAGCAAGTGTATAATGAAATGTATCCACCATTGTAGTATCATATAGAGTATTTTCACTCTCCTAAAAATTCTCTGTCCTCTGCCTATTCACCCCTCTTTCCCAACCCCTGGCAACCACTGATCTTTTTACAGTCTCCATAGTGTTGCCATTTCCAGAATGTCATATAGGTAGAGTTAAAAAAGACAGCCTTGCCAGATTTACTTCTTTCACTAATGTGCATTAAAGTTTTTTCATGCCTTAAGAGTTCATTTCCTTTTATCACTGAATAATATTTCAATGTCTCAATATACCACAATTCATTTATCCACTAACCAACTGAAGAATAATACCTTGGTTGCTTACAAGTTTTGAAAATTGTGAATAAAGCTGCTGTAAACATCCATGCATAGGTTAAGGTGTTTACATAAGTGTTCCATTCATTTGAGAGGATACCAAGGAGCACAACTTCTGGATCATATAGTAAGAGTATGTTTAGTTTCATAAGAAACCAGCAAAATATCTTGAAATGCATCTGCATCATTTTGCATTCCCAAAAAAGAGAGTTCCTATTGCTCCACGTCCTCATCAGTATTTGGCATTGTCAGTGTTTGGGATTTTGGTTGTTCTAATATATGTGCAGTGATGCCTTGCTGTTGTTTTAATTTATAATTTTCTAATGCAATGTGATGTTTTGGTGGGCCTTAAGGACAGGAATGGAGAAAAACCACTTGCCAGATCAATAACTGAATACAAGGTACCAGGGATGTTAACTTACTCAAGCAATGAAGCAACATCTAGTACAGCTGCTGCAGTTGGAGTTATCACCTGGTTAAGCTTATAATAATCCACTGTCATCCTCCAAGATCCATCAGTCTTATTCCTAGGTCAAATAGGCCATTAAATGGGGATGTAGTGGAAGCACCACCCCTACCTCTTTCAAGTCCTTAACAATGACATTAGTCTCTGCAATCCCTTCAGGAATGCAGGAATGTTTATTGATTTAGTATTTTTCTAGATAGAGGCAGTTGTAATTGTCTCCACTTGGCCTTTCCCATTCTAATAATCCCACTTCACAGGTCCAAAAACAATGTAGAGATTCTACCTGATGTTAAGTATATCTATTCCAATTATGCATTCTTTTTGTTTTGTTTTGTTTTGCCTCAGTGTGAACATATTGAGCATGGTTTTTACAATTAGGCATTCTTAACTGAGAAAATAACCACGAGGTGGGTTCAAGAACCCATTGGCCCCACTGAGAAACTGATCCTGCTAAACCTCCATTGATCACTTGACCCCATAAGCCTCTATGCTGACTGGTGGGCTAGAGTGATGATTTGGGTCTCCTGGAATCAATGTCAGTTCAGAGCTTGTGTTCAGTAGTCTAAACTGAATGTTCTGATTATTTCATTTTCCCCAGTGTGCAGTTACCCTGCAGAAGGCTGTAGGCCCCTTTGGGGAAGGCTGAAAGAACTATTAATCATATATCAAAGGTCTTACCTTTTAATAGCATGACCTTGTGAGTTAGGATTTCAACATGGAAACTTTGGGAGAACATAAACATTCAGTCAATAGCATGCTTGAAATATTTCTTCTCTTCCTTTCTCTTTCTTCTCTTTCTGGTATTCCTAGTAGGCCTATGTTATATCTTATAGTTGTCCTGCAGTTCTTGAACTGTCTATTTTTTTGTTTGTTTTCTCTTTGCTTTTTGGTTTTGGATGTGTTTATTGTCGTATCCTCAAGTTCAGATATTCTTTTTTTGAGCCATGACCAGTCAGTCCACTAATGAGTCCATCAAGGGCATTCTTCATCTTTGTTGGTGTTTTTGATCTCCAGCATTTACTTTTTATTTATTTTAGAGTTTTCACCTCTCTGCTCACATTGTCTATTTCTTCTTAAATGTTACCTACTTTTTTCATTAAATCCCATAGCATGTTGATCATAGTTTTTAAAATATTTCTAGCCTAATAATTCCAACATTCCTGCTATATGTGAGTGGTACTGATGCTTTTTCAGTCTCCTCAGGCTGTTTTTGCCTTTTATGGTGCCTTGTGATTGTTGGTGGAAAGGTGAACAGAATGTACTGAATAAAAAGCCCTTTAGTAATATGGTGGGGGAGGGAAGTGTCCTACAGTCTTACTATTAGGTCTCAGTCTTTAGTAAGCTAGTGCCTCTGGGCTATAAACATCACATTTTTTCTCAGTTTCACCTGCCCCCTCAGGGATATGGTGGCTAGAGAGGGCTATAGTCGAGCATTTCCCTTCTCCTACATGAAAGGCTATAGCTGGCAAAAGGTAGGTATTTCCCTCCCACCCAGATAGCTTAGTCTTTGATAAAATTTCATCAGGTTAAGCTCTACTAAATAATTTATCTGCAGGGCAGACCTTGTTCAGAAAAACAGAATCATCTGGTGTATTTCTAAATGATTCTTTTCTGGAAGCACAGGGGACTTTTCCTCTGATATTCACTATAAAGACCTGGTAGAGCTCCTGGAGGTAAAACTGAGAAAAGTTTGAAGCCCCTCGCCATGCCTGAGGGCCCCTGAGCTTTTTAACTTAAACTTGTCTAAACTGAGCCTCCAGAAATTTGTCAGTTACAGTTCAGGTTCCCTACTGTACTAGCTTCTGTGGAGATTGTGCTTATGATTTTCTGCCCCTGTGTGATGCAATTTTTGCACCCTCCTGTCTGTCTTTTCACATTTGGAGGCCACAGTTTGCCCTATGACCTCATCTCTAACAGACCTGAGAAGAGTTGTTGATTTTTCAGCTTGTTCATTTTTTCACTTGTTAAAATTGTAAGTGATAGAACAGGTATTTACAAGTGCAGTGACAGAAAATAACTTTTCAGGGTGATCTGATAATCAATTACTAACTGGGCAAGTCATAGTGGGCAGTCAACACACCTATAACTTCTTTAATACATGTTTTTTAACCAGACCTTGCCCACTTTTCTTGTGCATCGAGGTTAACACACTTTTGAAATACTTCTTTCTTCATACCCCTCTGAAGCTTAACAAACCTCAAGAGAGCACATAATGTGGTTAACTATCCTCTAATCCAGTCCCCACCTTGCTTTCTCCAACCTGCCTGCACTCTTCCTTACTGTTCCCTCCTCAATTCTAAGTATATAAGAGAAAGTGTACAACTGTTATTCTTTGTAGCATTGAGATGTTGCTTCCCAGCATTGTTGTCAGTTTGACTCAAATAAACTCATAAATGTTTTCTACAAATTCTTAAGTCAACAAAATGAAGGGGTAAATTGTAAGCTCCTTACATGCTGTGTTGGAAATCAGAAGTCAAATTATTTTTGTACACTGTTGAGTTTTGAGATTTCATTATACAGGGTCCAGCAGAGGTAATGCCTGCTAGAATGTGGTTGGTAGGGTAATAGTATAGGTGTAATAATTTATAGTTTTATTTTGAACATTTTACTTAAATGTCATATTGTGTGTGAGTGTGATATTTTTATGTTACAAGCATGTGATTTTGTAATAAAAGACTTTGTAATAAAAAAGGGGCATTGTATGTACCAGACCCTGTATATTCTAGGTAATAATCATTTATCTCATATGTTGTTTACAAAATCTGACATTCTCTAGCTTGTCATTGCAGGATCTTACTAGGGGTTTTTTGGAGAGCAACAGTTTCTAATTTTTTTTCGATTTTATTTATTTATTTTTAGAGAGAGGGTAAAGGAGAGACAAAGAGAGGGAGAGAAACATCAATATATGGTTGCCTCTTGCACGCCCTCTACTGGGGACCTGGGTGGCAACACAGGCATGTGCCCTGACTGTGAATCAACCAGTGACTGGCACTCAATACACTGAGCCACACTCAATACACTGAGCCACACCAGCCAGGGCAACAGTTGCTAATTTTGATGAAGTCTAGGATATGTTTTCTCTCTTTTTTTTTAATTTTAAAGTTTGCATTTTACATTTAAGTCCATGATTCGTTTGGGGTTAATTTTTAAATATGGTACTAGGTTGGCATGGTAGACTCTGGTGGCCCTGCTACTGTCTGCAAAGCCTTCGCTGCTCTGCCACAACCGCCACTGCCCCCTGCCCTGCAGCCTCTGCCACCTCTGCCATCTGTGTCACCTCTGCCTCAGGACCAGCTTTAGGATTAGGCCACAATCTTCAATGAGTAAACATATTCCTTAGTTCCATGGTGTTCTTGGTCACACATTTATGGAGTTTCTGAAGGGCAGTGGAGATTACTGCCAAGCATAGCACAACCTCAATGCAGGCAAGTGAACTGTAGAAATTCATTACAACTCCACTAAGAAACCCCCATAAGAGTGGTTAACCTGGACACAAAAGTGTTCAATTGAGACCTGCAGAACATTTTACAAGAGTTCTGACCTGGATGGGTAAACCTCAGTGCAATTCCTTTCTATTGCCTCAGTACTACTGAATTGAAGAATTGCTGCTTCTTGTTTGGAGGTTCATTTCATTTCCCATTACTCCCAACTTCATATCCAATGCACTAATTTCAAGTAGAGTATATTGGAGAAGACTCAGTTTCTTTGTATCATTTCTGTATTAAATTTTTAAATTCTTTCACAACCCCATCGAGTGTTTTTTTTTTTAACTAAATTAACATGGCTCGAATAAAAAGCCCAGCTCCTATGGAAGTCACATACAAGAACATGAGATTTCTTGTTACACACAATCCAACCAATGAGACCTTAAACAAACT
Source organism: Trachops cirrhosus (assembly GCA_028533065.1). Classification (NCBI taxonomy): domain Eukaryota; kingdom Metazoa; phylum Chordata; class Mammalia; order Chiroptera; family Phyllostomidae; genus Trachops; species Trachops cirrhosus. Next base: position 10,394 of record JAPYXV010002232.1, read on the forward strand.
TATATAGGAACTTAAAAAGTACAAAGTTACCACAATAGTAAGAGTATGCGAAGCAACTTATGATACTACTCTTGTGGAGAAAGAAAGCATCCATGTTCTTGATTGGCCTTTTGATGATGGTGCACCACCATCCAAACAGATTGTTGATGACTGATTGTCTTGTAAAAACTCAGTTCCATGAAGAACCTGGTTATTTTATTGCTGTTCATTGTGTTGCAAGACTTGGGGGAGCTGCAGTGCTTGTTGCCCTAGCATTAATTAAAGGTGGAATAAAATTCAAAGATGCAGTAAAGTTCATAAGACAAAAGTGGCATGGAACTTTTAACAGAAAGCAACTTTTGTATTTAGAGAAGTAGCATTCTAAAATGTGGCTGTGCTTCAAAGATCCCAGTGGTCATAGAAACAACTGTTGCATTAAAAAAAGCAGGTGCCTGATGCCATTGCCTCAGAAGTGGAACTTGAGATAGGACCTAATTTGTCATACACATTAGCCAACATGTTGGCTTGGTGGATAAATCTAATGAAGCTTCCACAGGAGTATTGAAAGCAGCTTTACTAGGTCATTAGCTTCACAGTATTGCAGCCTCTATGTTTGAGTTCCAATCAACAAATTTTGACATTTAGCAAAAGATTCTTACTGTTCAGCTTTAAAATATGCTTATCATTTGTACCAATTGACTTTTCCTGAAGTCATGAAGTATTAATATCTTTAAATCTATTCCCATGCCAGAATCTTAGCAATATATAAGAAATTTAGAAAGATTAGTTGCCAAAATGTCCAGCACAATACTTGTATATTTTTAGTATCATACAGAACTATAATCCCAGGAACTCTAAACACTCTGGACCTCATGTGGTTTACCCCTTCAGTCGTTTCAAACATAGAAAGTAGGACCCATATGATTATTTCCCTGCTCAATTTATGCTTACATATCCCACATTCATACAAGTATACATCAGGTTTGCTCAACTTTTTTTTATTTTTATACCAAGTCTTAGTGATTATTTAACGTCTTTTTATAAATCTCATTTTGTGCTGTTATGGAAAGCCTCCATTTTAAAAATCTACATTGTACAGAAGACATGTCTTTAATGTATCTAGACCAATGTCCTACAGTTAATATTAACGTTTGTGCCTGAGGATCAACTTATAGGGAGGTGTTGGGAACCATCCTGCCTGGTTTCAGAAGCTTTAACCCTCCAAGGCTAAGGCTGAATAAAGAGACCTTGGGACCATAAGCCACTAAGGAGACAAAGTTTATCTTCCTGGTAGGGGCACCACCACTGCTGCCTTTTACTTCACCCTGCTTGGCCCTGGGTAGATGACTGGTCAGCCAATGATGGGTAAGATTCCTCAAAGAGGGGATGACCTAAGACAGGCATGGTCACAAAGGGGCCCTCAGGGAAGGACTTGGGGGGCTATAGAAAAAAGGAGTGATGGACCCTCGCCCCTTGGTTTTGACATAGCCTGAGTCTTCATTCTGTCTGCAAGAAGTCTCCTAATCTCTTGGCTGCCTTACTTCCCCTACCTGACTTAAGCCTGAAAAAATGCCTTAAGCCTGAAATAATGCTGGAGGTGGGTGCGGCCCTGTGCTGGAAAGGGTGGTTTCCCTGGGGTGATCAGGCCTAAGAAAGAATGAAAAAGGTCCTATGAAATCTGCTTTGCTAAAGAATAACCTCAATTTAAATGATAAGGGTCCAAGCATGAAATGAATTTGTTTCCCGGAAGTTTTATGGCCCTTTAGCTATCTGACCCTGAATCAAAATAAGCCCTCATAGTTCTTTGAATGTTATATATTGTTTGATCATTACTGCCTGACAGTAATTGATGAGCTTTACGTATATGTCCTATACTCCTATGCAAATTAAACCCAATAGAAGTCCATTGAGGAACAGATTCCTGGTCCTTCTCTTTTGAGAGATTGACTACCATTCCTCCCCAAGCAGATCATGTCTTGGTAGACTTATTCTTATCCGTGGCAGATGGCGGGGGTCAGTAGGCAGAGCCCCCCCTCCCTCACAGGGAGGGCCTGAGAAAAGAATAGGTGTACACTATTATGTATTTTCAGTAAAATATTGCCTTTGTCTTATGTGGAACACTAGAATATGCTCTTTAGTAAATATTTTAAAGGTAAAGGTAGAGATGCTTTGTTGTGGCTAAAACAATTCTTAATCATTAAAATTCTGAAATTTTTGTATTTGTTTTCATACATTCTGAAATTGTTTACCTACTTATTTTTGTATGAAGTGTGATTTTTCCTTCCCGTTTTCTCTGGCAAAAAAGAGAAGTAGGTTTCTGCTAATAAATTGAGCAGACAGCAAACATTTTATATGCCTTTTCAGCTGTGTAATTTAATATTTGGATTTTTGATAATTTGTTTTATTATGTAATTAATAAAATGGTGATGTGTATTAATGTTAGTTCAACAATATATTTATACTGTCTGGGAAAGTGTGGCCATAGTTCTGTGGGGGAAATAATTTGTCACTGTTCACCAGCTTGTAAAAGACCTAGTGTGAGTGCTTAAAAATATAAATAAATAATGAAATGCAAAAAAAAAATAAGCTGTGAGGTTGAGGCTGGGCTTCCTACTTTTCTTGTTTTGGAATATGGATGTACCATTACTACAGCATCATTTGCAGGAAAGACTCTCCTACCTCCACTGAATTGTGTTTACAACTTTTCAAAAATCATTTCAGCATATTTGTATATTTCTTTTTTTTTTTATTTTTTTTTTTTATAATTTTTATTTTAGTTTATTCAGTACAGTTTCTATCCTTTATTCCCTTTCCAGCCCACCCACCCATTCCTCCCCTCCTCCCTCCCCTTTCCAACACCCCTAGTTTTGTCCATGTGTCCTCTATATTTGTTCCTGTAAACCCTTCCCTTCTCCCCTGAAATTCCCTCCCCTCTCCCCTCTGGTCAC
>JAPYXV010002233.1:0-13319 GCA_028533065.1 Trachops cirrhosus
TACTTTGTTGAGGATTTTAGCGTCTATGTTCATCAGCGATATTGGCCTGAAGTTTTCTTTCTTTGTTGTGTCTTTATCTGGGTTTGTTACTAGAATGATGTTGGCCTCATAAAAAGAGTTAGGGAGTCTTCCATCTTTTTGGATTTTTTGGAATAGTCTGTGAAGCATAGGGGTTAGCTTTTCCTTAAATGCTTTGTAGAATTCCCTGTGAAACCATCTGGTCCAGGGCTTTTGTGTGTTGGGAGTTTTTTGATTACTGCTTCAATTTCATGTGCTGTTATTGGTCTGTTCAGGCTTTCTGTTTCTTCTTCATTGAGTTTTGTAAGATTGTATTTTTCTGGAAATTTGTCCATTTCATGTAGGTTTTCAAATTTCTTGCCATACATTTCTTCATAGTAATTTCTTACAATCCTTTGTATTTCTGTGGTATCAGTTGTAGTCTCTCCTCTTTCATTTCTGTTGGGTCTTCTCTTTTTTTCTTGATGAGTCTGCTTTAAGGCTTGTCAACTTTGTTTATCTTTTCAAAGAATCAGCTCCTGGATTAATTGATCCTTAGAATTGTGCTTTTAGTCTCTATGTCATTTAATTCTGCCCTGATCTTGGTTATTTCCTTTCTTCTACTTGCTCTGGGTTGTCTTAGTTTTTGTTCCTCGAGTTCTTGTAGGCATAGGGTTAGGTTGTTTTTTTGAAATGTTTCTATCTATTTTAGGTAGGCCTGTATCGCTATGAACTTCCCTCTCAGTACTGCCTTTTCTGTGTCCCATAAGTTTTGGATCCTTGTGAGTTCATTTTCATTTGTTTCCAGAAACTTTGTGATTTCTTCACTAATTTCATTCTTGACTCATTCATTGTTTAACAGCATGCTATTTAATCTCAATGATCTTGAGTGTTTTGGGTTTTTTCCCTTGGGGTTGGTTTCCAGTTTCAGACCCTTGTGGTCTGATCATATGCTTGGTATGATTTCAATTTTCTTGAATTTGTTGAGGCTTGTTTTGTGCCCTACCATGTGGTCTATCTTTGAAAATGTTCCATGTGCATTTGAAAAGAATGTGTGTTTGGTTTCTTTAGGATGGAGGGCTCTATATATATATCAGTTAAGTCCATTTCATCTAGGGCATTGTTCAATGCCACACTATCTTTGTTGATACTTTCTTTGGAAGATCTGTCCATTTTTGACAGTGAGGTATTAAAATCCCCTACTATAATTGTGTTGCTGTCAATATCTTTCTTGAAGTCCTCTAAGATTTTCTTTATGTATTGGGTGCTCCTATGTTGGGTGCATATATATTTACGATGTTTATGTCTTCTTGGTGGATTCTTCCCTTGAGTATTATGAAGTGACCTTCTGGATCTCTCTTTATGGTCCTTTTTTGGAAGTCTATTTTGTCTGATATGAGTATTGCTAACTTGGATTTTTTTTTCCGGTCCGTTTGCTTGGAAAATTTGTTTCCAGCCCTGTACATTCAGTCTGTGTAGGTCTTTGCTCCTGCGGTGGGTCTCTTGTAGGCAGCATGTGTGTGGGTCATGCTTTTTTATCCATTCAGCTAATCTATGTCTTTTGATTGGAGCATTTAATCCATTTTCATTTAAGGTTATTATTGATAGGTACTTATTCATTGCCATTTTCGTACCTGTGTTCCTCTCTCTCTTCCTTCCTTTCCTTAAAGCAGTCCCTTTAGCATCTCTTGCAGAGCTGGTTTGGTGGAGGTGTATTCTTTTAGACTTCTTTTGTCTGAGAAGCTTCTTATTTGGCCTTCTATGTTGATTGAGAGCCTTGCTGGTTAAAGTAGCCTTGGTTGCAGGCCTCTGGTTCTCATTACTTGGAATATTTCTTGCCATTCTCTTCTGTCTTGGAGGGTTTCCATTGAGAAGTCAGCTGCTAGACTTATTGGAGCTCCCTTGTATGATACTTCCTGTTTCTCCCTTGCTGCCTTTCAGATTCTCTCTTTGTCTTGGTATTTTCATTTAGATGTGTCTTGGTGTGGGCTTCTTTGTGTTCCTCTTGATTGCAACTCTGTGTTTCCTGGATTTGTGTAACTTTTTCTCTCATCAAATTAGGGAAGTTTTCCATCATTACTTTTTCAAGTGGGTTTTCTATCCCTTGCTCTTCTTCTTCTCCTTCTGGTATCCCTATTATATGGATATTATAATGTTTCATATTGTCTTGAATTTCTCTGAATCCCTCTTCATTCTTTCTGAGCCTCTTTTCCTTTTCTTGCTTTTCTGGGTGTTTTTTTTTTACTTTGTCCTCCAATTTGTTGATCTGATCTTCTGCTTCATCCATCCTGCTTTTGATTACTTCTACTGCATTTTTCCGTTCAGAAATTGTATCCTTCATTTCCTTTTGGCCCTCCTTGATAGTTTCTATTTCCTTTTTCATGTTGATATAGTTTGTAGTGAGTTCATCGTAGCTTCCCTGTAGTTTCTGGTAGCTCATTGTGAGCTGGTTGAACTTCCTAATAATCATTGCTTTGAACTCAGAATCTGATAGTTGAGTTCCCTCTATTTCATTTAGCATTCATTCTGAGGCTTCCTCCTTTCCCTTCATTTGGGGATTGTTTCTTTGTCTTCTCATTGTTTGTGAGACTCTTCTTGTTAGCTTCTGCTTCTTAAATTGATCTGATCTGTTTCCCTGGGTTTATGGTGTGATCGTCTGTGGTAGAATACTTGTGAGATTCAGTGGTGCAGTCTCCTTCACATATCTTGGTGTTCACAGCTTCCCACTACTCTCTTGTTGGTTTCCAACTGGCCAAACCATTTTTTCTTTTCTTGCTGGCTTCAGCAGGCTCAGGGGCGATTGGCATGTCTTTTCTCCCTTCCCGTTCAGCAGTCAGTCAGCCTGTCATGTACTGTCCCCAGGGCTAGCTGTGCATTCTCCCCAGCACCAGTTGGATGCCTTTCTCAAGGCCCTGGGTGTAGGATCTGGGTACTCCTACGCATGCCCTCCAGAGCTCATGGCTGTTGGCTCCCTGGATCCTTCTGGTTTTTCAATGTCCGCTACAATTTTTGATCTTCAGTTTTGATGTATGTTGTGATATTGTTGGCTATTTGCTCTGTTCCTCCACTGATCAGCTAGGTTATTCTCCCATGTGTAAGGGGAAGTGGAATCAGCTCCCTCCTACCATGCTGCCATCTTCTCTCCTATATGTGATTGTTAATAATTGTGAATTTGCTATCATTTCAGTATACATGTTTTTTATTTTCTTTTTCTTAGATAAATCCCTTTAACATTCCATATAATAAGGGCTTGGTGATGATGAACTCCTTTTACCTGACCTTATCTGAGAGGCACTTTATCTGCCCTTCCATTCTAAATGAAAGCTTTGCTGGATAGAGCAATCTTGGGTGTAGGTCCTTGCCTTTCATGACTTGGAATACTTCTTTCCATCCCCTTCTTGCCTGTAAGGTCTCTTTTGAGAAATCAGCTGACAATCTAATGGGAACTCCTTCGTAGGTAACTGTCTCCTTATCTCTTGCTGCTCCTAGGATTCTCTCCTTCATTTTAGTCTTGGCTAATGTAATTATGATGTGCCTTGGTGTGTTCCTCCTTGGGTCCAACTTCTTTGGGACTCTCTGAGCTTCCCAGACTTCCTGGAAATCTATTTTCTTTGCCAGATTGGGGAAGTTCTCCTTTATTATTTGTTCAAATAAGTTTTCCAGTTGTTGCTCTTCCTCTTCTCCTTCTGGTACCCCTATAATTCACATGTTGGAATGTTTAAAGATGTCCTGGAGATTTCTAAGCCTTTCCTCATTTTTTTTAATTCTTGTTTCTTCATTCTGTTCTGGTCGGATGTTTCTTTCTTCCTTCTGGTCCACTCCATTGATTTGAGTCCCAGTTTTCTTCCTGTCACTATTGGTTCCCTGTACATTTTCCTTTTGTTTAGCTTAGCATAGCCTTCATTTATTTTTTCATCTAATTTGCAACCAAATTCAACCAATTCTGTGAGCATCCTGATTACCAGTGTTTTGAACTGTGTATCTGATAGGTTGGCTAGCTCTTCATCACTTAGTTGTATTTTTTCTGGAGCTTTGATCTGTTCTTTTATTTCAGTTTTTTCTTTCTTGACTCGCCTGTTATGTAGTGAGTGGCAAAGCCTTAGGTGTTCACCAGGGTGTTGCAACCCACGTTGCTGGGTTGTGATGCTGTATGTGGGGCAGTGGTCCAAGAGGGAAGGATGGCACTCACTTGTTCTGCTCTCTGCTGGATTCCAGTCACTTCCTCTGCTTCCCACAAGCAAACCGGGACCCTCTTCTGGTGCTGATTCCTGTGTGGGTGGGCTTGTGTATGTTCTAGACCCTGTGAGTCTCTCCATTGAACTCTGCTGTGAGGCTGGGAGTCCCTCCCAGCACCTCAACCCCCACAGGTGTTTTCAATCAGTGCCCAGAGGCTTTATTTTCCTGCATTGAGACCCTGGACTGCTCAGTTTCATATGGCTTATCCATGCGCAAATGCAAGACCAGACACACTGCACCCCTCTACAATCTGCCGCCTTGCTGGGTCCACCTACCACCCTGCCAGGAGCCCTCTCTGTCCCAGCTCTCTGACTCTGCCCCTCTTACCGGTCTGGATGAATATGTCTACTTTAACTCCTCGGTTGTTGGACTTCCATACAGTTCAGTTTTCTGTCAGTACTGGTTGTTTTTTCATTTTTAAATTGTTGTTGTCCTTATTTGGTTGTGTGAGGAGGCAGTGTGTCTACCTATGCCTCCATCTTGGCCAGAAGTGTTAAAGATTTTTTTGAAGGGTATATTACTTGACCAAAGCTGGAATGGAATAACTTAGTTTTTTTTCCTAAATGGAAATCAGAATGACCCTGAAAACCCCTAGACGTCTAAGTTTAACTTCTCTACATAGGAAGTTAGGGGGAAAAGACAGAGGAAATAATCACAAAGTCTATTGTCAAGCACCTTGAAAAGAACTGGCCACTGAGCCATAACAACGATAGCTTTCCAAAGAAAATGTTCTTTCACACAGTCTTAGATTTGGAGAGGTTCTTAACATCACATGACCCAAGCAGCTGATTTTAAGATAAGAAAAGTGATACACAAAGAGGTGTGTTTTTTTTTTTTTGTAACCAAAGTCATATAACTAGTTAACAGCAGATAAAGGAGAGGCTCCCAGTCTCTCAGTCATCCTGAAGTAGCTTTGGGTTCTGCTACGTTAACTTCTGGTCTCAGCTGTGCCTAGTCCTTGAGCCAGTCTGATGAAGGAAGGCAGCATCCTGGGAGCCCCAGCATGTATCATGGTTAAGTTCCATTGAGGTGAAGCATCCTGAGTCCTGTTCCCATGCTCTGTCCATATGCCACACAACCACTCAGACTCTTCTACTCATAGGGGACAAAAGTGGTATAGAGATGGCTAGCTATCTCAGAGGAGCATTGCATTTAAATGACTGTAATAAGACTGCTCATTCTGTCTGTCACATAGACTCATCCAACCAGCAATAGTCAGTGCCTACTGTGTACAAGGAGGCATTACACTGGACACTGAAGAGCATTGAAAGAGAAAGGTCTCCTCATCCTCAAATGCTTAGTAGGTCCACAGCTTCATCATCACAGGTACAACTTCCCCACATTGATAGAACAGAGCCTTTGGCACACTGTACAACATGAAGGAAATAAGAGCCCTTTAAATCTAATGCCTGTAGGTTGCAGCACAGAGAGGTGAAGCACCTTCTGTAAGATAAGAGCTCTTTGGTGAAAAGTTTGGACTAGACTTTAATGTCCTAGCTTCTGACTCTGAGTTCTTTGTATTTTATTGCTGTCAAGACAGAGTATCTTAATATAAATTCAAGGCCTTCATATTATTGTCAAACTGAGAGAAGGAGAAAAGATTGTGTAATATGTGTCTAGGTCACTCTGTTCTGTGAACAAAAGAGATTCCCTGTAGCAAACAGAATTTCTCAGTCTTACCTTCTCATTAGAACTTCCTGGGAGTTTAAAACAACATTAATGCCTGGCATCCACCCCAAAAATTTATATGCAATTAGTCCAAGATACAGCCCTTTAAAAGTTTGCAGATGGTTCTAATGTACAGTCAAAGTTGAGAGAATTATTGCTTTATGGGAATTATCCTCAACCCACTTTGACTTGATAAATACAGAGCTTCCAAGATGCTGGCCATGTGGCTTCTTAGGAAGAGAACACAAATTCTGATAAAGGAATGGAATCCAGAATCTCTGGGTTCCATTCCTGAAGGGGATTTTCATATGAGACGAAGGGCAGGTAACAGAGGTTCCTCTATACCTTCTCCTAAGTTTCAGCTCCACTTGGAGGAATCCTTTTTGAGTATTACTACTACTATTACTACTAAATGCTCAGATCCAGCTGTAGCCCAAAATCTGTTCCCCTGGTTCCTATTTGTGTGGCTGATACAGGCTTTAACTTCCTAACATGCATTAGTAACATAACAAGGAACAAGAGAATAGAAGTGCAGAGAGTACATGGAATATAGATAATTGGTTTCCACAGAACAAGATACAGAGTCTTCCAGAGCTTGCTTGTTCCATGAGTTTTACAAATGCTTCTCCATTCTACTCATGAGTTCAGCAAAAAGGCCTTTACAAGTAAACACCCTTTCTGCCTGTTTTTTCTTTTAATTGAGATAAAATTGGTATATAATATTAATTTCAGGTGTATAATAATTCAATCGTTGTACACCCTACAATCACCAGAAGTCAAGTTATCATCTATCACCATACAATTGATCCCCTTTAACCATTTTGTCTACTTCCAACCCCCTTCAACTCTAGCAACCACCAATCTGTTCTCTGTATCTATGAGTTTTGTTTTGTTGTTTAGATTCCACATATAAGTGAAGTCATATAGTATTTTTCTTTCTTTGTCTGACTCAGTTCAATTGGCATAATACCCTTTAGGTCCATCCATGTTGTCACAGGTGGCAAGATTTTTCTCTCCTTTTTATGGATGAATAGTATTCCATTGTGTATAAGTATATCACATGTACCCATTTTTAACATGTGCCTCTTCTTCCCAGTTGAGATTAGGCTCTATGTATGGCTTCCCTATAGAGCTTTCTGTGACAATGGAAGTTTCCTGTATCTGCCCTGTTCAATTCAGTAGTCACCAGCCAATGCCAGTCATCGCATGCTATTGAGCTCTTCAAATGTGGCTAGTGCAAGTAGTGAATGAAATCTTATTGTATTTAATTTTATTTAGTTTAAATGTAAATATCGCATGTGGCTTGTGGTCAACGTGGTAGATAGCACAACACAAAGTGCTGACATATTCTATTATTCAAAATCTTATATTACCATTCATGTAAAAACAAGTTCACAGTACTGAAATGAGAAAAAAAATAGTGCTGTCTTATGAATTTGTATCAAAAAGAAGGGACAGTGAGATAGAGTTTGTGACCTGAACACAAGCTAGAGGCTCTACTATCTGCCATAGTCATTACTTATGCAAAAGTTAAAATGCATTGCTAGTTTTATCTTTGGCCAAAACCTCTCAAAAACTAATGCTTTAATTGGACTGCGGGGAGAAAGTCAAGTAGAAATGTTGCAACAATCATCTTTTTCAACAGTTTCCAGGACCTCCTGGTTTCTTTAGTATCAGGTTACTCTACCCATCACATTCCTGTTATATTAGCACTTCCTGGTTCCATAAATACCATAAATAGATATTTAGGATCCCCCAAACCAAACATAGCAAAGCACCAAGTTTCTGTTCTTAGTGACTTAACCTCTTGAACCTGTGGTGTTCATCCAAAGGAGTAACGAGGGCTGGACTTAAATTCTAAAATAATCTAAAAGACAAGGTAAGTAGTATGCAATTAAGAGAGCTAAAAAATAAATGACTAGTTAAGATCTACAATTAACATCTGGGTTCATTAATCGCCTACTAGTTGCCTTACTCTGAATTGACTTGTCCCCATTATTACATTGCCCACTGATGCCTACCCCTTCCCCTGACTCCAGTATGGACCTTAAGGCATTATGCAGGAATGGTGGCCTCTGCACTCAGACTGCCTAAAGTTGAAAACTCACTGCAATAATAATGTGTGACCTTGGGGAAGCTACTTAGTTCTCTGGATGTGTTCCTCACATGCTGAACAGGAATAATAATCATCTATTCATAGAGTTGTTTAAGGGCTATATGAGTTAGTGATTATATAACTCCTATAAAAAAATGCCTAGTACATAGTCATTTCTTAATACATTTAAGCTACTGCTACTGGTCACACTATTTTAGTCAGAAGGCCTGACTTCAAGACCTTTCTCTGCAACCCACTGGTTAAGTAACCTTGGTCTGTTGACTTCTCTTTTCTGACCTTTGTTCTGTAGCCATTGAAAAATGAAATCACAACCATCATTCTCCAAGGGTTGTGAAGATGGAATGAAAAGCATTTACGAAAGTGACATTAGACAGGAAGTAGGTGGAAGTTCCCAAAGGTGAAAGGGTAATGCTCCTAACACTCCCAGGGAAATGGCAGCTCGGCTCTCCAAGAACTTCAAGAATGTCTAGGTCCACACTCTGGTCCTGAACCTTGCAGATTTAGAAATCTGAATGGTCAGCATATGAAAGCAGATCCATCACAGAGGAGCAGTCTGACTCAAAGATCTCAAGAACAACTTCCGGCCAAGACAGAGGCATAGGTAGACACACTGTGCCTTCTCACACAACCAAGATAGGGACAACAACAATTTAGAAACAATAACAACCAGAACTAACAGAAAATTGAACTGTATGGAAGTTGGACAACCAAGGAGTTAAAATAGACACGTTCATCCAGACCAGGAGGAGGGGCGGAGGCGGGCAACCAGGCAGAGAGGGATCACAACACAAACAGCTTGGGACCTGGTGCATAAGACTGCAGCGGGCAGACCCCGGCCAAGGGGTGGCAACCAGCAGACCCAGTGAGGCGGTGGGTGTGAAGCAAGGCACTGCACCCATCCCAGGATCCCAGCACTGGGAAATAGAGCCTTGGGTCACTGATTGAAAACACATGTGGGGGTTGAGGAACAGGGAGAGACTCCCAGCCTCACTGGAATGGTCGTTGGAAAGACCCACGGGTGCACAAGCCCACCCACACGGGAATCAGCACCAGAAAGGTCAAGTTTGCTTGGGGGAAGTGGCAGAAGACACTGGAGTCCCATGGAGAGTGGAGCAAGCATCATCGTTCCCTCTTGGACCCCACCCCCACATTCAGCATCACAACCCAGCAACGTGGGTTGCACCGCCCCAGTGAACACCTAAGGCTTCCCGCACACTATGTAACAAGCACCACCAGACCAAAAAAAGATGGCTGAAACAGAAGAACAAATGAAAGCCCCAAAACCAATCCTTTTAAGTGAGCGAGAGCTAGCCAACCTATCAGATACACAGTTCAAAACACTGGTAATCAGGATGCTCACAGAATTGGTTGAATTTGGTTGCAAATTAGATGAAAAAATAAATGAAGGCTATGCTAAGCTAAACAAAAGGAAAATGTACAGGGAACCAATAGTGACAGGAAGAAAACTGGGACTCAAATCAATGGAGTGGACCAGAAGGAAGAAAGAAACATCCGACCAGAACAGAATGAAGAAACAAGAATTAAAAAAAATGAGGAAAGGCTTAGAAATCTCCAGGACATCTTTAAACATTCCAACATGTGAATTATAGGGGTACCAGAAGGAGAAGAGGAAGAGCAACAACTGGAAAACTTATTTGAACAAATAATAAAGGAGAACTTCCCCAATCTGGCAAAGAAAATAGATTTCCAGGAAGTCTGGGAAGCTCAGAGAGTCCCAAAGAAGTTGGACCCAAGGAGGAACACACCAAGGCACATCATAATTACATTAGCCAAGACTAAAATGAAGGAGAGAATCCTAGGAGCAGCAAGAGATAAGGAGACAGTTACCTACGAAGGAGTTCCCATTAGATTGTCAGCTGATTTCTCAAAAGAGACCTTACAGGCAAGAAGGGGATGGAAAGAAGTATTCCAAGTCATGAAAGGCAAGGACCTACACCCAAGATTGCTCTATACAGCAAAGCTTTCATTTAGAATGGAAGGGCAGATAAAGTGCCTCTCAGATAAGGTCAGGTAAAAGGAGTTCATCATCACCAAGCCCTTATTATATGGAATGTTAAAGGGATTTATCTAAGAAAAAGAAAATAAAAAACATGTATACTGAAATGATAGCAAATTCACAATTATTAACAATCACATATAGGAGAGAAGATGGCAGCATGGTAGGAGGGAGCTGATTCCACTTCCCCTTACACATGGGAGAATAACCTAGCTGATCAGTGGAGGAACAGAGCAAATAGCCAACAATATCACAACATACATCAAAACTGAAGATCAAAAATTGTAGCGGACATTGAAAAACCAGAAGGATCCAGGGAGCCAACAGCCATGAGCTCTGGAGGGCATGCGTAGGAGTACCCAGATCCTACACCCAGGGCCTTGAGAAAGGCATCCAACTGGTGCTGGGGAGAATGCACAGCTAGCCCTGGGGACAGTACATGACAGGCTGACTGACTGCTGAACGGGAAGGGAGAAAAGACATGCCAATCGCCCCTGAGCCTGCTGAAGCCAGCAAGAAAAGAAAAAATGGTTTGGCCAGTTGGAAACCAACAAGAGAGTAGTGGGAAGCTGTGAACACCAAGATATGTGAAGGAGACTGCACCACTGAATCTCACAAGTATTCTACCACAGACGATCACACCATAAACCCAGGGAAACAGATCAGATCAATTTAAGAAGCAGAAGCTAACAAGAAGAGTCTCACAAACAATGAGAAGACAAAGAAACAATCCCCAAATGAAGGGAAAGGAGGAAGCCTCAGAATGAATGCTAAATGAAATAGAGGGAACTCAACTATCAGATTCTGAGTTCAAAGCAATGATTATTAGGAAGTTCAACCAGCTCACAATGAGCTACCAGAAACTACAGGGAAGCTACGATGAACTCACTACAAACTATATCAACATGAAAAAGGAAATAGAAACTATCAAGGAGGGCCAAAAGGAAATGAAGGATACAATTTCTGAACGGAAAAATGCAGTAGAAGTAATCAAAAGCAGGATGGATGAAGCAGAAGATCAGATCAACAAATTGGAGGACAAAGTAAAAAAAAAACACCCAGAAAAGCAAGAAAAGGAAAAGAGGCTCAGAAAGAATGAAGAGGGATTCAGAGAAATTCAAGACAATATGAAACATTATAATATCCATATAATAGGGATACCAGAAGGAGAAGAAGAAGAGCAAGGGATAGAAAACCCACTTGAAAAAGTAATGATGGAAAACTTCCCTAATTTGATGAGAGAAAAAGTTACACAAATCCAGGAAACACAGAGTTGCAATCAAGAGGAACACAAAGAAGCCCACACCAAGACACATCTAAATGAAAATACCAAGACAAAGAGAGAATCTGAAAGGCAGCAAGGGAGAAACAGGAAGTATCATACAAGGGAGCTCCAATAAGTCTAGCAGCTGACTTCTCAATGGAAACCCTCCAAGACAGAAGAGAATGGCAAGAAATATTCCAAGTAATGAGAACCAGAGGCCTGCAACCAAGGCTACTTTAACCAGCAAGGCTCTCAATCAACATAGAAGGCCAAATAAGAAGCTTCTCAGACAAAAGAAGTCTAAAAGAATACACCTCCACCAAACCAGCTCTGCAAGAGATGCTAAAGGGACTGCTTTAAGGAAAGGAAGGAAGAGAGAGAGGAACACAGGTACGAAAATGGCAATGAATAAGTACCTATCAATAATAACCTTAAATGAAAATGGATTAAATGCTCCAATCAAAAGACATAGATTAGCTGAATGGATAAAAAAGCATGACCCACACACATGCTGCCTACAAGAGACCCACCGCAGGAGCAAAGACCTACACAGACTGAATGTACAGGGCTGGAAACAAATTTTCCAAGCAAACGGACCGGAAAAAAAAATCCAAGTTAGCAATACTCATATCAGACAAAATAGACTTCCAAAAAAGGACCATAAAGAGAGATCCAGAAGGTCACTTCATAATACTCAAGGGAAGAATCCACCAAGAAGACATAAACATCGTAAATATATATGCACCCAACATAGGAGCACCCAATACATAAAGAAAATCTTAGAGGACTTCAAGAAAGATATTGACAGCAACACAATTATAGTAGGGGATTTTAATACCTCACTGTCAAAAATGGACAGATCTTCCAAAGAAAGTATCAACAAAGATAGTGTGGCATTGAACAATGCCCTAGATGAAATGGACTTAACTGATATATATATAGAGCCCTCCATCCTAAAGAAACCAAACACACATTCTTTTCAAATGCACATGGAACATTTTCAAAGATAGACCACATGGTAGGGCACAAAACAAGCCTCAACAAATTCAAGAAAATTGAAATCATACCAAGCATATGATCAGACCACAAGGGTCTGAAACTGGAAACCAACCCCAAGGGAAAAAACCCAAAACACTCAAGATCATTGAGATTAAATAGCATGCTGTTAAACAATGAATGAGTCAAGAATGAAATTAGTGAAGAAATCACAAAGTTTCTGGAAACAAATGAAAATGAACTCACAAGGATCCAAAACTTATGGGACACAGAAAAGGCAGTACTGAGAGGGAAGTTCATAGCGATACAGGCCTACCTAAAATAGATAGAAACATTTCAAAAAAACAACCTAACCCTATGCCTACAAGAACTCGAGGAACAAAAACTAAGACAACCCAGAGCAAGTAGAAGAAAGGAAATAACCAAGATCAGGGCAGAATTAAATGACATAGAGACTAAAAGCACAATTCTAAGGATCAATTAATCCAGGAGCTGATTCTTTGAAAAGATAAACAAAGTTGACAAGCCTTAAAGCAGACTCATCAAGAAAAAAAGAGAAGACCCAACAGAAATGAAAGAGGAGAGACTACAACTGATACCACAGAAATACAAAGGATTGTAAGAAATTACTATGAAGAAATGTATGGCAAGAAATTTGAAAACCTACATGAAATGGACAAATTTCCAGAAAAATACAATCTTACAAAACTCAATGAAGAAGAAACAGAAAGCCTGAACAGACCAATAACAGCACATGAAATTGAAGCAGTAATCAAAAAACTCCCAACACACAAAAGCCCTGGACCAGATGGTTTCACAGGGAATTCTACAAAGCATTTAAGGAAAAGCTAACCCCTATGCTTCACAGACTATTCCAAAAAATCCAAAAAGATGGAAGACTCCCTAACTCTTTTTATGAGGCCAACATCATTCTAGTAACAAACCCAGATAAAGACACAACAAAGAAAGAAAACTTCAGGCCAATATCGCTGATGAACATAGACGCTAAAATCCTCAACAAAGTA
>JAPYXV010002234.1:0-13318 GCA_028533065.1 Trachops cirrhosus
CATGACCGCATGCCCCGCCTACTCCCCTCGTCCCACCCTCTCCAGTGCGGCCAGGACCCTAGGTCGCCCCGCCCCGCGCCCGTGACGTCACTGTCTCACACACACCCCCCCTCACCCTCCCCCCGCCGTGCTGACCCGCCCCGTGCAGACCCGCCTCCCACGCGGGGTCCCCGCCGCCCCCACCCCAGGCGGCGCAGCTCACCAGCTCGAACCGGTTGTTGACTTGGACGCCCTCCTTCCCTGCGCCCCGGAGGCGCCGAGCGCCTGGCCCCCGCTTTGGTCCTTCTTCTTCCGCATCATCGTCATCACGGAAGCCAAACTGCAGGGCGCCGGGCCCGAGGGGCTCCTGTCCGCGCTGTTCCCCCCTTAGCCTCCGGAGGGCCCGGCGCGACATAAGACCCAACGGCCGCTGACGTCTAGGGACTGGGAGAAGACTGGCAGAAAACAGAGCGGCTGACGCGCCTGCGCACTTATGGCGCGCTGGCGCGGGGGCTGGCTTGTGGCGTGTGCGCGCTGCGGCTCTCCGGGACTTCCGCTCGGTTCCCGGTGGCGTCAAGGAAGGTGCAAGCCTGCCCGGACGTGTTCTCGCGCGATTTGCTTGCCCCTGGCGGGCGTGTCCGAGCCTTCCGGAGGCGTGCCTGCGACTACTGTCCGGCTGGGATGCGAGAGCGGGGCGCTCAGGCTCCCATCCTCCTGCGCTCGGACCTAGGCCCTGTTCTGCCTGGGATTACGCAGGTAGTGCCAGGTGAGGGGGCGATGCGCAGGTGACAGCTGGAGGAGCCGATAGGGCCCTGGTCCCCGCTCTCCGCGCCCTGCCCATGACTCGTCAGCCTGACTCCAAGGCTGTAGACCGAACAATCCCCGCATTAGCAGTAAGCGCATCCAAACCGAGTAGCTCCCCAAAGCTGCGGAATTCCGGACAACACGCAGGGACAAGCCCCATGCCGGGATGGACTGAAACGAAATCTGTCCTGCTTGCTTTCTGCTGCTGATGCGCCCCAAGTGACTTCCTGTATCTCTAGGTATGGGAAACTGTGGTCCGAGGTGAGCTTGCCACCCAAACTGCGTCATAACCTCCTGGGAGGTTGTTATAGTAAAGATGAAGGACCCAGCCCTAAACATTTCAGGTGGGGCGTTGACATTTTAAAAAGCTCTTTGGAGATTAAAGTGTGAATGCAGACAGGACCGAGAACCCTGCACTGCCATCCAAGTGCAAGGGCAAGATGACCTGGTGTGGCAGCCTTGAGCTGGGGATGGCTGTCACTAAGGAGCCTGGCCAGGCCCTGTAGTAATTCTCACCTCATCTTGCGAACTAGGGATCCCCTTTTACAGGTTAAAAAAAGTGGGATTCAGAGAATAACCGGGCCAGGTACAGCCTGGCTTTTCATTTGTGTCTGTGGCTCCAGAGTTCATAGGAGGAAGTGTAACAGTTGAAAATTGTAACAGTGGAAAATGTAACCCACCCCATCATTCTTTCAACATTGTTTCTGTAACACATGTAGCTTATAGATGAAGAGCATGTTTATATAAGAACCCTAGGAACTAGTTTCAAAAGATATAGTCCCTGACCTTCAGGCATCCCAGCTCTGGGAGTTCTGCTGACCTTCAGTGGTAGAGCCGGGATGACGTGAAGCCAGGATGATGAAACCAGGATGACTCACAGTGGACCATCACTTGCCGTATGGGAATGGGCTGTGTTTGCCTGCACATAGAGAACTTTGCAGCCTCCTTTCTTGATCCCTATGTTCTGTTCCCCTTTCCCTCCTTATAAAAACTTCTGCTTCCAATGAGATGGAGATGGGCTTTGAGACGTGAGTCCCCCATCTTCCAGGACATGGGGTTTTTAACATGAGTCCCACATCTTCAAGGAGATGGGCTTTGAGACCTGAATCCCATCTTCCTGATGGCCAGCAACTGCAAATTAACTACTTCCCTTTACACCAGCACCTGCCTCTCAAGTATTGGCTTTCCTAGCAGCAGGCAGCCAGACCTGTGTTCGGTTGCAGAAGGCCACTGGCAAGGATGGAGAAGGGGAGGCAGGACGGGAAGTGGTCTGTAGGTCTGTACCGGTCACTGGATCTTGAACAACTTCACACCACTGGCTTATAGCTTCTGCCTCAAGCTCCCGCAGCCTCACCTGCTCCAGCCACTCCCCCAGGGTCCCCTAGAAATCCTGCCCCGCCTGCAATCCAGCTACGAAGTAAAGGGTTATGCTCGGCACAGGCGAGCCTTCCAGGACACCGCCCTGGTGTCCACTCTGATTGTGCAGAGCCAGGCTAGCGGGTGAGCAGATTGTGTCACTTCCTGGTCCAGTGGTATGGCCAGTTTATGCAGGCTTACTGCCCCGCCTGTGGGTGGAAACTCGGGAGTCTGATGGGCCTGCAGCCGCTTTCTGCTTTCCCCATCACAAGACAGCTGTGTGATCTGAGGGAGGCAACATGAGACCCCATCTGAGTGGCACCTTTCCTGAACAGGCAGCTTGAGCCTGAGTCCACACACCACCAGAAGTTTGTATGTAAACAGTGTTAGAGGAAATGGCCTTTGTGGGTCAGAACCTGGGGCGGGGGCGGGCAGGGCTTGACTCTGTGGGCACTGCACAGCCTCTGGACCTGCGGTCCTCAGGCGACAGGCCCAGCAGCCCGGGGACAGCAATGCCAGGACACCCTCTCTGCTCAGCCTGGCTGAGCAGGACCGGTTTTTGTTTTTTTGTGAGGCCCTCCATTTCCAGGGCTTCCTGTGTGGGTCAGAACCCAGGTGTCCCCTGTAGAATTGGGACAAGGACAACAGTGCTCACCCCCCGGGAGCATCTGCTCACGGAGCTGCTGCCCACGTGTAGGCTTTCTCCTTGCTGGCTGTGCGTCTGGGAGCAACTCCTGTCTTTTCCGTCCTGCTTTCTCATTTTTGAATAGGAATAATACCACTCCCTGCCCGTGAAGTGCTCAGAACAAGGGCCGGGAATTGGCCCCTGTTACTGGCTGCTGTAATTTTGTGTAACTGAATGTTCTGGACCCCAGCTGATGCCATATCTTCTCCCACAAGCCCGTCTGTTACAAGTCATGTGCCTCGGGCCTCCTGCAGACCCATGTCCACAGGGCAGTTATTGGAGCCTGGTACCCAGCAGGCCTGGGCTGAGGTCCCGGGAAAGCTGCGTACATCTTTAGCAAAGTTCTTTGGACACTTTGAGTCTCAGTTTCCTCATCCACAGGGTAGGATGACAACAGATGCCACCTCCCAAGTACAGGTGGGCAGGCAGGGCACACAGGTGCTCCTCCAGCCACTGTCCCCAAGAGCAAGGTGGAGGTGCTCCCACCCTGCCAACCCCAAGGAGCATCTGGGGGATGAGGACAAAGGGTCCCCCAGGCTGGCCAGTGACAGGCAGCCCTGCTGGCCTTAGGACCAAGGTGTCAGGTTATGAAGTGGGGCGTGAGAATGGCAGTGGGCATCCTGCCCCTGCCCTGGGGGCGGATGGCCCCTCAGGGCCAAGCTTCCCCCTTTGGAGGGCACTT
The DNA here is from genome assembly GCA_028533065.1 of Trachops cirrhosus. Classification (NCBI taxonomy): domain Eukaryota; kingdom Metazoa; phylum Chordata; class Mammalia; order Chiroptera; family Phyllostomidae; genus Trachops; species Trachops cirrhosus. The sequence goes on from JAPYXV010002234.1 coordinate 3,507, forward strand.
CCACTGCCGTGGCTGGGCAATCCTCAGTTCACGCCCCAACAGGAGACTGTGAGACCACCTTTATTAGGCCAAGAACATAACCCACATATACAGGCTCCCCCAGGTGACCAGACCGAAAGCGTCGCAGGTGTGACATTGGGCAGGGAGTGAGCTTGGCCACAGGCCTTCCCAGGTGCCTCTGCAGCCCGCACCCCTGCTGTGGAGCAGACTCGAGTGGGGTGCTCCATCCCCCTGGGACCAAGGTGCCCTTCGCAGCCAGGACATCCCCCCGAGGAGGGACGGAGAACAAACGCAGGGGCAGGGTCTTGCCCAGAGCCCCACCACCCCCTGCCCTGCGTCCAGTCTGCCCTCCTTCCTATCCTGTGCCATCCCCACCCCACCCAAGGAGTCCAGAGAGGAAACAGCCTCCCGGGGAGGGTGCTGGAAATGAGCCTAATGGGGGAGGGGCCGGGAAATGTATATAAATATATAGGCTGTGTATGTGTTATATAAATGTATCTATATATGTATATATGTACATGCACACTCGGGAGGCTGCTGGCAGTTGTGCCCTGGGACGGGTGAGAGGGTCTCCAGCCTGGTCCAGAATGGGCCCAGCTCCTCCCCAGAGGCCTGGCCACCTGAGGCCACCTTGAAAAGGTTCCCGCCAGGTGGCCCAGGGTGGCAAGGGCTGTCACTGGAAGTCAAGAGTCCAGGTGTTCGGGACGTAGAGGGACTGGGTCTGGCGGGCACGGCGAGGAGTGGTGTTGAGGGCGTCCACGCTCTTGCGGCTGGAGCGCACCACGTCCGCCACGAAGCTGGTGCAGTCGCTGCAGACGTCCTTCAGGACGCAGCCGTGGGTGTACAGGTGCGGGAACTCCTCCTCCACACTCTGCCACTGGGGCCCCTGCAGGGACCTGGGGCGGCACCGGGCGTCAGGGAGGCCCCACCCCCTGCGTCAGGCGCAGGGTTTGGGAATGGATGTGCGGAACAAAGTGCATCCCAGCGAAACCTCTTCCTCCCAATCCGGGTCTCACCACCCAGCACGGTTTCCACCACTTACCCCCAGAGCCCTCCCAGACCCCTGCGTCCGGTTTCCTTGGGGTGTCCCAGCAGACAGGACGCCCCGCCCACACCCTGGCTCCCATTACCGCAGCGTCAGCAAAGAGCAAAGGCACGCACTGGAAGGCGTCTCTCCTCTGCGTTGCCGTGGCTTTGGCCCCTGCCGCCCTCTGAGGACTCTCAAAGCCCAGCGTGTAGACGGGGATGTGTGCGAACTTCTTAGAAGGCATCTTCATCTGTGGATGGAGGAATGTGGGTATAGAAAGGCTTCCCCAGGGACAGCCAGGGCACACTGGCCCCTGAAGCCCCCTGGGTCACCCCCCAGTGTCATGCCTGGCATCTGAAGGCACGTGGCTCCTTGCACACACCCCAGCCACAGCGGCTCAACACAGGCATGGAGCAGGCCCTGTGCATTTCCCAGCGCGCAGGGTCGAGCATCGGGCGCTGCATGCAGCGGACAGCCCCCAGGGACCAGGAGCGGCGGGGCATGACCTCGGGGTCTGGAAACACTGGGGATGAAAACCCCCCTCACGCAGATTCCTGTTTCTGGGCTGAGGCGTGAGCAGGGTGACACACTTCTACAGTCGTCACCCCTTTACCTCAGTGCACACGCGTGTGTGCTGACACCTGACCGGTCACAAAGAGCCCCCAGAACACTGCAGGACGTGTGGGGTCGGAAAGCTAGGACTTTTGTGGGGGAGGGAAGGGCTTCTTGGCACCGTCCTACTAACATGGAGTGTTAAAAAAAAACAAAAAGCAAAAAACCACAGTCCTGGAAAGTGTAGGAATGGGTTCTGCCTGGTGGGAGGAGAGGAGAAGGTAGTGTCCTCCGACAGGAGACTGCAGACCCCCTGGGGGCCTGCCCAGACCCCACAGAGCCTCACCTTTACGCTGCAGGGAGTGCAGACCGCTCTGGAAGGGAAGAGGAAAAGGATCAGCCTGAAGAAGCCCAGGGAGGAACAGCTGCTTCCTGGCAGGTGTCCCACCAGCACACCTGCCTCCCGCCGGGCGCCTGGTTACTTCAGTGTTTCACTAGCATTTGACTCTCAAGTCTTGCTTTTCTCTTTACTTAGTTCTACACCCAAAATACTCCTGTCGCTCATGGCTCTTTTTCAGCTTGTCTGGTCTGGAGTTCTCGTTTACCCTCCACGCCTGCATGGGCCTCACGCTTCTCACCATAGCAGCCATCTGAACCACAGGGGCCACAATTAACTGCTTTTACTCCCCACATCTGATTTCAGAAGTAAATGCTTTTTTTTGTAAAAATTCAAACATTAGAATTGTAATTCAGACAATGGGGTCCTCATCTCTAAGGCCCAGTCCTCAGACATGGCCCCTGCTAGAGAGGCAGCCTTCATTTTCCTGGCATAAGCCTAGAGCAGCAAAAATGCACATTGAAAATAAAAACGCAGTGGGGTGTCATACGTGCTGTTCTATCAAGACGCATCGGGGCTCTTCCACGTCAGTGCAAATCGCCCAGGTCCATTTTTGGAAAGAAGCAGATGTTTTCCTGGGTGGGTGTCCCATAATTCATCCGCCATCAATAAACCACTAGGTTAATTTTATTTTATTTCACTGTGGCCAGGGAACTCACTTTGTGTGACTCGAGTCCTTCCACATTTTGAACACTTGTTTTGCGCCCCTGAATATGGTCTTTGGGTGAATGCTCCGTGTGTACTCGAGAGGAGCATGCCCCCCTGCCGCCGGGGTCGGGGCACCCTCTCACAGGGGTCAGATCTTCTGCAGCCTTAGCTTCCTTCCGTCCACAAGTTCTACCAGTTGTCGAGAGAATGACGTTGAAGTCTCTAATTATAACTGTGCATTTACCTATCTTCCATGTCGCTAACTTTCTGAACATGAATGCAGTTCAAGACTTTTAATGTCCTTATCTGCTAATTCTCACATCTGTGTCAGTTCTCCCTGATTTTGACTGATTTTCCTCATTATAGGTCAGGTCTTCCTGCTTCTTGACATGCCTGCTAATCTTTGACTGGATGTCAAGCATTTTATCTTCCTGGGTGCTGGATACTTTTTATTCCTTTTTTTTTTCATTTTATTTTTTAACTACATTTTATTGATTATGCTATTACAGTTCCAATTTTTCCCCCTTGGCCCTTCTCCACCCAGCACCCCCTGACTCCCCCAGGCAATCCCACCCCATGTGCACGGGTCACACATGTAAGTTCTTCGGCTGCTCTGTTTCCTATGCTGTACTTTGCATCCCTGTGACTATTCTGTAACTACCTGTTTCTACCTCTTAATCCCTTCACCTTTCTTGAGCTCTGTTCTGGGAAGCAGTTAAGATACTTGAGAATAGTCTGGTCCTCTCAGGCCTTGCTTTTGTGATTCTTTAGGTCTGGGGCAATGCTCAGACTAGGTACTCATCCCCCTAGTGACCAAGACCTTCCTGTGCTTTCCACTCAGTGGCCCGTGAGTTACATTCCTGCCACCGCTGGTGGGAGCAGACACTATGTATGGTACTGTTCCTTTAAACCTTTAGGGGAGGGTCAGTAAGCTTTTCCTGTAAAGGGTTATATAGTATTTTAGGTGTGGCTAAATGACTAATGAATAAAACTCTATCTATTAATACAAAACAGGTGGCGGCCATGTTTGGCCCATGGGCTAGAGTTTGCCAACCCCTGATTCCTTTAAAGCCTTCAGTAATTTCCTTGCATGGATGTGTTGACCAGCACTCTGCTGAACACTCAACGGGGACCTTCGGCATGTCGCTGAGGCTCGCTCTCTGGACAGCGCTCTCCTCCCTGGGGGCTCTGGGACCTGGGGCTCCCGGGGTGCTCAGCTCAAGGAGCTGAGCAGGTGCTGACTCCTGGCCTGGAAACTCAGGCAATGGAGGTGAACCAACCCCACCTTTCCCATGTCTTGCCTCAGAGGACACCCCTGAGGGAGTGTTTACAGGGAGTGTTCTGTCGGACAGTGCTGAACTTGGGGCTTCTTACCTCCTCCTTCCCATGCTAATTCACAGTCAAGGTGCTTACGGAAGACTCACCTTTTACAAAAGAGACAGGTGGGTGGCCAGGAAAACAGTGGGAATTTGGTTCGGCAACAGCAGCAAATCTGTAAGAAAAGTCCTTGTAGAAGATCAAAACTATGAACATTATTTAAAATGGTAATAAATTCACAACTATCAACAACTGAATCAAAAAAGCAAACGAAGCAAACAAGCAGAACAGAAACAGAATCATAGACATGGAGATCACATGGAGGGATATCGGTTGGGAGGGGGCAGGGGGAGGTTGGGGGAAAAGGTACAGGGAATAAGAAGCACAAATCGGTAGGTACAGAATAGACCTAGGGAGGTTAAGAACAATATAGGAAATGGAGAAGCTGAAGAACTTACATGCATGACCCATGGAGATGAACTAAGGGGGGAGCTTGCTGGAGGGAAGGGGAATACCAGGGGGAGGAGGGCAAAGGGGGAAGAATTGGGATAACTCTAATGGCATAATCAATAAAATATATTATTAAAAAAAGAAAAGGCCTTGTCAGAGTCCAGTTTTGTCTAAAATTCACTGGGTCCAGTCCCGTCCTCCCCACGCCCCGTCCAGGGCTCCTGTGTCGTGAGGGGCGTCCAGGGTCCAGGCTGCCTCACCTTTCCCTTCTTCAGGCTGCTGAACAGCTCCCTGTTCTGCAGGAACTTCTCCATCTCAGCCTTGACCAGCACGCGGCGCACGCCCATCACCTCCTCCACAGTCAGAGCCAGGCTCTCCGCGGGGTGGCTGAACTCCTGCGCACAGGGCAGGGGTGGGTGCTCACCGGGGCCCTCGGTCCCGGGGCCTTGCAGGAGCCTCCCCCAGTTCTCTTCCCTGTGGGCCCTGACGTCTTCCTGGCCTCAGTCCACTCAGGCCCGGCAACTCCTCCAAGGCCGAGCCTCAGCTCACCCACACCCAGGAGCTGTACGGGCTCCCACCACTTCTCTGACGAGACCTTCTGACACCTTCTGCCACGGCTGTGGGAGGGGCTCCTCCAGCCTCCACGAGCTTTTAGACAAGGTCAGCAGCCCCTGCTGACACTCCCACTGCCACCTCCCCACCGGAACAGAGGCCCTGAGCCGGACCAGACCTTCGGAAACCGTGTGAGACCATCAGTGTTGGTGGTTGTAAGCGGCCGTGTTCAGGGGTGATTTTCCGTGCAGGGAAGGATAACCAATCCAGAGTGCCGGGGAAGCACTGCCTTTGTGGGGGGCATTAATGGCAACACTACCTTGCGTTTACCCAGCACTTATACACTTTGCAAAGCATTTTAACATCTGATCTCACTTGAGCCTCTTGCTAAAACGTCAAGGATACACAGCACCCACTGATGTCTCTCCACACGCCAGCCAGGTGCCCACTAGATAAAATCCCACACTGAGGCTCTGGTCAAAATGCCAGCAAGTGTCAGAGCAAATTTCACAGCTGATGAAACCGAGGTAAAGGGAGGGTCAGCAGCGTCGTTGCTGAGTGGAGACCGCCGCACCCTGGGAAAGGGCTCCCTGGTGCCACCACGAGGCCTTCAAGGCACAGGGTCTCTCCAATGTGGGCTGTCCCCTTGGCAAGGTCCTTCCCTTCCAGGGGCCGCAGTGCCCGGAATGCCCAGCAGGGGGCAGACGAGACCCACCTCCCCAGATGGCGGCTGGGGCGAGGACCAGCCACGCCCACTGAGGGCTGCAGACGCCACTCTGGGCTCCCGCTGGAGGCTTGTGCTGGGCACAGGTGAAGCTCAGCACTCGAGAGGCACCCACCCCAGCCACCCCGGACAGTGCTGCCCTTTCACTCACCAGCCACAGGTGATTGGCGTCTGGTGCGGCAGAGGCCTCTGGCCTGTCCCCTACTGAGCTCAGGTCACCCTGTCGGGAGGAGCTGGGGTCAGCCTGGGACTGGACGCTCACAGGGAAGGGACCTGAGGAAGAGTTCGGAGGCCCTGTCAGAACAACCCGGCAGAGATCCTGGTGGGGGAGGGCTGCCCGGGGACGAGGAAGGTGGCCTGCTGGGCAGCAGGAGGCAGCAGGAGTAACCAAGCCGATGGTGGAGCAGAGACCAAGTCACCCACGTCACAGGCCCAGGCTGAGTGGCCATGCAGCAGGCCTGAGGGACCCCGAAGGGGTCTGAGCCCCACGAATGAGCCAACGCTGGGAGACCCAAGGCAGCCACAGTGCAGGCCCCGTGGGACCTTCCTGCTCTGCGGTCCCACTCACTGCATCCACATCAGGGGCCCAGAGGGCAGAGAGGGGCGGGGGTGCTGAAGGCAGACTAGCCTCCACCATGGGGTCTCTGTGTCTGTAGGACGGTTGGCAGGGACAGTGAGGTAGGCACTGGCCTGGCCAGGACCTCTTCGCACAACTACCAAATGGGACCATTCTGAAAGTGGTCACAGGCTGAGGTGACCTGGAGGGCAAAGGGGCGGCTAGGCCAGGTCTGGTGGAGTGACAAACCCCGTGTCCTGCTGGCATTTCGTGCAGTGCAACCCTCACAGTGGTGGGACTAACTGCATGGCCCCTAGACTCAATCTGTCCTCCGTGGTGACTGACGAGGAGGAGGAGGCTCTTGAGAAACGGAGGTGACAGAAAACGGGATGAGCTCCCTGCACACTGCAGGTGCCACCTGCTCAAGAAACAGAAGCCCAGGCCAAGGGACACAGCACTCAAAGGACAGGGCCAAGGGAGAGGGGTGGGAGGAGGCACTTGCCCTGCTCCTGGCTGCTGGGTCGGCAGGTGTGCATGCTGCCCGCCCGGGCCCGGGGCGGCTCTGAGCCTCTGGGGGGCTGAACGGCCGGCTGCAGTCCAGAGGCCCCTTCCACCCGGAGCTGGGCGAGGTCGTGCTCTGAGAAAGAGCGGTCCCGCTTCAGGGTCACCTCCCCACACGGAGACTCTTCCTCCTGCGGACACACCAGACCCAGGCCTACCCTCGCCACTCCGCCCACAGCGCCACCTGCCCATCCCTGCACCCATGGCCCAGTCTGACTGTTCTCTGGACAGGGAAGGCAAGCAGCCCCCAGACCAAACAATTCCCTGCAGCCTCTGGAAAGCCCTGGAGAGGACAGGCCTGGCGTTGGGGGGAGCCTGCCGAGGCGGCCACCACCCTGGCCTTCCCGGCTCAGAAGGCAGCGAGGACAGGCTGGGAGCCATGCTGGGATGCACTGGCTTTCATCTCAACCAGGCGGCTGCTCGGCCTCCCTCCTGGTGCCAAGATGACAGTCCTTTTAGTGCTATGGGAACAGGGGCCTCAAGGCCCCTGCCCCCCTCTGGTCCCTGCCATGCTTGTGCCCAGGACAGGACACCAGCATCAGTGGAGGGTGCTGTCGGAGGCCCTGAGCAGTGGACACCACAGCTGGAGTCTGCACCTGGGTTTGCTCAGGCCCTTCTCACTTCCTCACCCCTCCCACACCTCCCTCCCTGCTGTCTCCTCAGGGGCCTGTGGGATCTGACCTCCGACGTGTTCATCTCCTCCATCTCCGCCAGCGTGGGCGCCTTCAGCAGGACCCGGGGCCGAGGGCGTTGGGCACAGCTCCCAGCATCCGTCAGGGACAGGTTGATGCAGGAAGTGGCCTTGACGTCCCCAGAGCAGGCGTTGAGGATGCAGGGCAGAGAGCCAAACCCTAGGGGGGCAGGACAGGAGGTGAGGGGGGGGCAGAGCGAGGGGTGAGGGGTGGGAAGAAAGGGGGCATCCCTGGCTCACCCCGGCCACCCCAGCGCTCAGCCGCCACGGGGCGTAGCCTCCGCTCCTGCTTGATCTCCTCCAGGATCTTCTCGTGCAGGGTCCTCTGCTTCTGGGGCAGGGGGCGGAGCCTTCTCTCTGAGACCTGTGGGTGGTGTGGCAGTGCAGGGTAGGAGGGGTGGGGGCTAGTGGGCACAAGAGAGCTGGGGAGAACCACCAGGAGCCCACACATCAGAGAGCAGACGGGTGTCCATTGAGCTGCTGGGGACACACCCATCGGGTCCAAGCCTGGGGCACCTCCCTCGGCAAGAACTCCAGGCTGCCCTCCTGGTGGGAGGTGGGGGGTGGGGACAGGGGCTGTTGGTGAGGAGCTGGCACCTGCTTCAGTGGAGGCCGGGAGCGGATGAAGTCCAGGATGAGCTCATGGGCGTCCTTCTTCACCCTGGGAGGGATGTCCCCATCAACCTGTGGGGAGTTGGGGAGACCCAGAGCCTGAGACCCCCTCGGGGCTGTCAGCTGGGGCAGGGCCGGGAGGATCTCACGGAACCCTGAGCAGGACCAGGTCCTCACACCCTCCTCCGGTGGCTCCCCGGGCGCTCCCTGCGTCTGGGGCTCTTCACTAGGAATTCGGGCAGGGTGGTCGTGAGAGTCAGATGAGCTCGCACATTTGAAATTCTTAAAGCGAGCCGTGACTGGCGCCGCATGGCGGGCTGGGTGACGTTCATCCTGAAAAGTGCAGGGTCGCTGGTGCAATTCCAGGTCAGGGCACATGCCTGGGTGGTGCGGGTTCGGTCCCCAGACGGGGCGCTCACAGGAGGCAACTGATTGGTCTCTCTCTCACATCGCTGTTTCTCTCCCTCTCTCTCTCTTTCCCTCTCTCTAAAAATAAATAAAGTCTTTTAAAAGTAAAAACATTCTTAGAGTGACGCCAGCATCTGGCAAGGGCCACAGGAGCATCACCCTAGAAGATCCCGTGGCCTCAACTCCGGGCGCTGGTCCTCCAGAGCCCACCACTAACCTCTCCCTGCCCTTGACTCATGAAGTCCCCGGCATGACCCTGTGAGTCTGGGCCACATCTGTCGAGGCCCACCGGGACCCTGGCTTAGCTGGGTGGCCGGCACACGGGCAGGTGGGGCGGCCGGGCGGCAGTGGGAGCCGCTCACCATGACCTTGCGTAGCTTGTAGTTCCTGGCGCGGATGTCCTGCATCAGCATCTCGAAGGGGGTGAGCTGGAACTCGGTGGGCAGCGGGTTGAACTCCTGCTCCTGCACCTTCTTGAGCTTCACGCCGTGGCGAAGTTCCCGCATGAGCTGCACCCAGAGCCGGGCCTGCGCACGGAGGAGGGGAGAATGGCCCTCAGCCATGGCTCCCCGGGCCCCCAGGCAGGGGTCCTCAGGGTCCCAGGACGGGGTGGGGGTGGGGCCGCATCTTACCCAGTCCGTGTGCCCCAGGTTGTCAAGCTCCGCCAGCGGCTGCTCTGCCTGTGGTTCGTCCTCCCGAAGCCTCTGCAGCATCTGTGTGGGTGGGAAGGCGGCGGACGGCAGCTCGAGGGGCGGGCACCTGCAGGGCCCTTGGCTTGGGCCCTGCCCTTACCACATGGGCTGCTATTCCACCAGCGAAGCAAGGGCCTCGGCTTGAAGGCTCAGAACAGTATCTGCGGAAGCTGAGCCGTCGGCCACGGAGCCCACGGGGCCTGTGACATCCCATCACTGCCTCCGGCAGGTTCTGCTGGGCAAGCGCAGCTCCCGCAGGACCGTCCCTCAGCACAGGCCCTCCACCCAGGGCTCGGAGCCCCGCTCGCCTGCACCGGTGAAGCGTTGTTCCTCAGACCTCAGCTCACAGCCCCCCCCCCCAGGGACGCCTTTCTTAGCCTCTTCCCCTGGGCCACACGCACCCACCCTCTCAGGACACCCCGGCCGCCTCTCCGCACGCGGACCCAGCCAGCGTTCTACACGGGTCTGCTTCTCTGACTGCTGTCTGTGCTGTTGGCGCCGTGAGGCCAGACCACGCCTTCTGTGGTTTCTCCTCACGTTGGCGTCCCTGTCTCCTAGTACAGAGTGACACATGCTAGGTCTCAAGTGTTGTTGGATGGATGGGGGTTGGGGGGAGGGAGGGAGG
>JAPYXV010002236.1:0-13317 GCA_028533065.1 Trachops cirrhosus
CCCTGGCTGGCGTAGCTCAGTGGATTGAGCGCGGGCTGCGAACCAAAGCATCGCAGGTTCGATTCCCAGTCAGGGCACATGCCTGGGTTGCAGGCCAGGTCCCCAGTGGGGACCACATGAGAGGCAACCACACATTGATGTTTCTCTCTCTCTCCTTCTCCCGCTCTAAAAATAAATAAATAAAATATTAAAAAAAAAAAAGAAAAGAAAAGAAAATAGCCCTGGCTGATGTAGCTTAGTGGATTGAGCGCGGGCCTGTGAACCAAGAGATCACGGTTCAATTCCCAGTCAGGGCACATGCCTGGGTTGCAGGCCAGTTCCCAGCAGGGAATGCACAGGAAGCAACCATACATTGATATTTCTCTCCCTCTCTCCTTCCCTTCCCCTCTGAAGATAAATAAATAAAATCTTTAAAAAAAAAAAGAAAATAACTCTTGTCCAATTTAAATCAATGTTTTCTGCCACCATTATGCATGCTATTCCACCTACCTAGCATACTTTTGCCTATTCTCTCCACCCACAGACCTTCTATTCTCATTCAAGAATAAGCAAAAATTAATCATCAGGGAGAATAAAAATAAACCACAATGATCTACTACCACACATCTGTCAGACTGGCAAAATTAAAGTGTCTAACAATACCATATCGGCAAGGATGTGAAGAAAACTCACAGCATGGCAGGAGAGTGAATTGATATACACACTTTAGAAAAACAGTTTATGAGTATGGTAGACTGAAAAATGTCCACCAAAAATATGTCCACGGCTTAGTCCCTGGAATCTGTGAGTTATCATATGTGGCAGATGTGAATAAAGTAAGGATTTTTTAAAAGATTTTATTTGTTTATTGTTAGAGGGGAAGGGAGGGAGAAAGAGAGGGACAGAAACATCAGTGTGTGGTTGCCTCTCATGCGCCCCCTATGGGGACATGGCCCACAACCCAGGCACGTGCCTTGACTAGGAATCGAACCAGCGACCCTTTGGTTCACAGGCTGGTGCTCAATCCACTGAGCCACACCAGCCAGGACTAAAGTAGGGATTTTGAGATGAGGAGATTATCCTGGATTGTTCAGGTGGGCCCTAAATGCAATCACACATATCCTTGTAAGAGGGAGGCAGAGGGAGATTTGACACAGACAGAAGAGGAGGACATATGACCACAGAGACACAGAAATTGGAGTGATGCAGCCACAAACCCATGATTGTTGGCAGCCACTAGAAGTAAAGTCAAGGAACAAATTCTTCTCTAAAGCCTCCAAAGGGAGAATGGGCCTGAGAACAAACTTGACTTTGGCCAAGTGAAACTGATTTTAGACTTCTGGCCTCCAGAATTATAAGAGAATACATTTCTGTTGTGTTAAACCACCAGGTTTGTGGTCATTTGTTACAGCAGCTCTAGGAAACTAACAGTGGCAGTATCTACCAAACCTGAACGTAGTCATACCCATGTCCAGCAATTCCACTTCCAGGTATTTCCCAAGAGAAATGTAAGCATTTCTCTTACATTCTGCATTCACCAAGAAACATGTAGAAGAATGTTCACAGCATTATTCATAACAGCCCCAAACTGGAAACAACCCAAATAGCCATCAACAGTGCAATGCATGAACTACTTGTGGGCTGTTCATAAAAATGATTCAACTACAGCCCTGACCAGTGTGGCTCAACAGGTTGGGTGCCGTCCTGCAAAGCAAAAGGTCACAGGTTCAATTCCAGGTCAGGACACTGGCTGGGTTTCAGGCCAGGTCCGTGGTTGGAGGCAAAGGGGCGTGTGAGAGGCGACCAATTGACGTTTTTCTTGTACTTCGATGTTTCTCTCCCTCCCTTCCCCTCTCTCTAACTATAAATAAATAAAATCTTTTAAAAAATAAAAAAATAAAGAGTCGCCCTGGCTGGTGTAGCTCAGTGGATTGAGCATGGACTGTGAACCAAAGGGTCGCTGGTTCGATTCCCAGTCAGGGCACGTGCCTGGGTTGCAGGCTGGGTCCCTAATGGGGGCCACGTGAGAGGCAACCACACGTTGATGTTTCTCTCCCTCTCTTTCTCCCTGCCTTCCCCTCTCTCTAAAAATAAATAAATAAAATCTTTTAAAAAAATAGAGAGTCAACTGCAAATAAACACATGGAAGAACCTCACACACACAATGTTGAGCAAAAGAAACCAGGCACAACAGAAAATACATTTTATGATGTCATTTATGTCAAGTGCGGAAAAAAAAGGGTAAAATTTACTCTATCACTGAGCAATGTAAAACTAGAAAGTTAAAGAAAAGCAAGACATTATTTCTGTCAAAGTCAGGATAGTCCTAGCTGGGTAGCCCAATCTGTGAGAGCATTTTCCCGATATGCCAAGGTTGCAGGTTCAGTCCCCGGTCAGGGCATATACAAGAATCAACCGATGGATGCATAAATAATTGGAACAATAAATCGAAGTCTGTCTTTCTCCCTCAAAATCAAGTTTAAAATGTCAGGATAGTGTTCCCAGCTAAGAAAAGAGGGGAGCCGTGACCAGGAGGGAGCACATGACAGAAAGGTGGCACAGTGGAGGGTGGCTTTTGGGGTACAGGTTATGTACCTCTTAACGTGAGAGGCACAGATGCTTCATGACAACTTAACTGTACATTTATGCTTTATGCACTTTTCTGAATGTTATATTCACAACTAAAATGTATCTTGGTGGTGATGATGATGGTGGTGGTAATTTTCAATAGAGTGAACAGGAGCTTCCCAATCCCTGAAGCCTTCCCGGGTCCCTCCACCCAGGTCCCTGGGGCTCTGCCAGCCTCTGCTGCTTGTTCAGTCACCAGCCGCTCTGGGCTGTGAGTCACAGTGCCCCAGTCTGGCTCATCCACCAGAGCAGAAGCCAGCACCCAGTCTAGAGGCCTCTCAGGGACCCCAGCAGAAGCCAGCCCAGGGCCTGGCCCACGGGAGGTCTTGGGGAACCTGGGCGTCCATGCCCCAGGCACACTGGGCCTGCTTCACGTTTCCACCTTACATTGTAATCTTCAGGGCCCACGGCTGTCTGCCAGCATGTGGCAGCACATGGCTGCTGATGCAGTGAAGGGGTGGCGGACTCTACAGTGCCATTTGCCTTGACTCTGTCCATCTTTGTCTCTCTACGTCCCATTCAGGAATGTCCCCTAGGGTTTAAGCAAGGTTCTCCACCTGGAATATCTCCTGTCATTCTGTTGAACTGCAGGCTCCTCTCCGTGATACCATGGCCTGCCTTCCTCTGAGCTCCCACAGTACCCCATTTCCCTTGGCTGCATCCTGTTCAGAAGTCTTTCTCAACTTCTGAAGCTCTTTGATCTCCCTGGGTTATCCTTAAGGCCTGGGTCTGACCCATTTCTGTGCCTCAGAGGTCAGGTCACCCCCAGCGCCAGGTGCATGCTCTGGCAAGTCCAGGCGGGCTCCACGGTGCAGGCGCTCAGTGAGGATTTAGAGGAATGAGGCATTGCCTCAAGGTACTGGCCACTGGACTGCACTGCGCCTGCGCCCTCCAAAGGCCTCCAAGTTACACTCTTATTTCCCACATGCACGTGCTGGCCAGCAAGCAGCAGCCTGAGGAGCTAAAAAGGGAACCCAGAGAAAGGGGGTGGGGTGCACGGGAGGGGCCTAAGGAATACAGCGGGCTGAGGCAGGTAGTAGGGAAACTGAAGCAGAGGACAGCCTTGACTCTTGTCCAGTAAGGGGGCTGGTGGGGCCCCACCATTCACTAAGGTTTGAGACAGGAATGGTGGCCTGAGGGAGAAGCAGACCCTGGAATTAAGCTCAGCCAACAGGCAGCAGTTCCTACCCTTAAGTACAAGCAGCCCCAAGTAAAGTTGAACCCCAAACCTGGGAAGGTCCTGAAAAGCCTACTGCGACCCAAGCCAAAGAGAGTCCACCAGCTCAAGGGAAGGAGAAGGAGCACAGAAACTCCCATCACCCTCCCAACCTGATGTGGCCCACTAGGGGGGTGCTGCTTTCACCTCAGCGTTGCTGCTAAATTGCCCGGACAAGTCACTTCCCCTCTTTGAGCCCATTTCCTGTCAAACTGGGGGTAAATTCCCTACTTCATACAGCGGGCTAAGTATTAAATAGATCTTGAGTATGCCCAGTAAACTTGAACTCCCTCCCGGATAGGGTGCAGAAAAAGTGGGGTCACAGTGAGTGGTTGAGCAGCTGGACCAGGTCTTGACTCCTTCCTGGCCAGGACTCACCTGCTAAAATTGCTGCTTTATCCCTTGTAGATCAACACAGGTCTAGGGTCCAGGACAGGTTCCCAGGTGTGAGCGGATCCACCCCCCCACCCCCAGGAGAGACCAACAGAATCCCTGCCTACCCCACCCCAAGCTCCCCTATCCTGGTTCCCTTCCCCATCAGGAAAAAAAAACCCTGCATGTTGTGTAAGAAACTTGAGTTCCTAAGCCTGTAAACAAGTGGTGGGGCAACAGCAGGAGGCCACAACCTCCTGCAGCCACAGGGGGGCAGGAAGAAGTGTTTGACCTCAGGAAAGAACAGATCCAGATTTGAGGTGACTCTCCAGAAGGCAGTATGTGGGGAACCACCTGGGGAGGGATTCCAAGTCTGGCTGCTGCTCTGTTTGGCTTGCAAACCTCTGAGCTGTCAGCCTCAGAGACAGCTGGCCCTCATCACTGGACAAGTTAAAAATACTGGTACTCCCAAGGAGCAAAGCATGTGTCAGCAGGGCTACAAGTGTTTGTGACTCCAAGGCAGTACAGCGGTACCTCGGTACTCATCATTAATTAGATCATAACGAGTGCTGAAACCAATGAGTACCTAGTGAAGCATCTTCTTTTGCCAGGCGGCATCATCACTCACACAAGTTCTAGCAAGTGCGATGAGTTTCATAACACTCTTTTCTCATCAAAACACGAGTCCCAGGCTTGATGAGGTCTAAAGCTGATGAGTACTGAGGTATGACTGTACATCCTTTGACAGATGAGGAAACTAAGGCCCAGACAGGAGGACAAGCCTGTGGTGGCCACTGACAAGATGACCTAGCATCCTGCTCACCCTCCAGCCCAATTCTGGGCCAGGAACTCCAGGGCTGGTAGTAGGACCAGGCTCCAATCAGCTCCTTCCTCCAGCCCACTAAGAAAAGAATCCCAGGGAGCCTTGATGCCCACCTACACCCCTTCCAGGGCAGTTTTATTGGTGCCATTTATAAAAGACCTTTCCCATCAGCCCCCAAGCCTTTGTCTTTCTCCTTCTGAGAAAGCAGCTGACTTCTGGTCCTGGCCCGGTGGGCAACAGCACACATGGTCTGGTAACTGCTGACAACACACCTCACACTGGGTGTAGGTCCTTGTGCAAGTCCGTGCCCAGCTCTGGGGAGCAGGGGAAAGTGGAGTGCCAGGTCTGTATGTGGAAGGTGGGCAGAGCCCTGGCTGGCTACGGAGATGTGTGGGCAAGGTGAACAGGCCCCATGTGTGCCCCAGCTCCAGTGCTGGGGGTGGCTGAAGCCCAGGGTTGGGGGCAGTAAAATCAGAGATCCTGAGAGAGAAGCCCTTAAGCCAAATAAGTGTGTGGAGCAGGCCAGGGCAAGAGCCCAAGAGAGATTTCCATGGGGGCAATGTGTGCACACAGCCCAGGGTCAAGGACACAATAAGCAGGAGGCCCTTGGTGACTATGTGGCTATGTGCCCTTCCCCTTGGAATCTACATGCTGGAGCCCCTGGCCTCCTGGAGCTGAAAGAACACACCTGAGGGTGGGGGTGGGGGGGGGTGGGGAGGGGCTTGGGAAGGAAACTCAGCTGGAAGTGGTTTAGGCCTCAGAGCCCACATCCTGTCAGAGAAGCTGTCAATGAGCCAGGGTATCAGGGGGGCTGGCCATCTGTCTGTCTCAGTCCTCAAAGCTGCTGGAGTGACAGTCCCCTAGGAGCAGAGATGATCTTTATCCTCTCGGGAAGGTGGCCCGAAAGCTAGAAGGTGGGGTCAGTCCTGCCAGATCCAGGATCAGGAGGCCTCCGATGGGCGCCGTCCCCCTTGTCCCCCTTCCTCCTCCATGAGCAGCAGGCGGCGCCGGCCGGCCTCATAGTCAGCCTCGTCCACACTGACCAGCAGGCGTACAGCCTCTCGGCCGACGGCCTCCCGCAGGGCCTCAGTCAGGAACACACCCCGAAGGGCCTGCAGCAGGGCACCACTCAGGTAGTCCCCCCAGAAGGCGTCCAGATAGGAGAGCTCCGAGAACTTGATGTCACACACCACGGAGCCCAGGTCTCGGGAGCGCAGCACTGCTGTGGCCTGCCCGAACACGTCTAGCTGCCGTGCCAGTGCCTGGGGCCGCCGAGATGCCACACCCTGCTCCAAGGCTGGCCCATGTTCACAGTACTCTGCTCGCACCCTGAGCCGGATGTCTGTGAAGAAAGAAGACTTGTCAGTAAGGGGCTGATACCCAATACGAAGCACAAGGGGATTGCCACCCCTCCTCCCTCCCTTGAACCTCCTTTGCAGGCTCCTCCCACTATCCTGTGGGCTGCACTGCACCTGCCCCACATCCTTCCCCCTTCTGGTAACCACACCCAACTATGGATGACACCCTCACATGGCCTTCCTCCTGTGGTCTGGCCTGTTACCTCCTGACCCGGCGCCCTCCTCTTGCCCTCACATGCCCCCACTCCAGCCTCACCACCTCCTTGCTGCCCACTACCCCCACCCCTAGGCAGGTTCTACCCAGACCCGAGATGCTCTGTACCAAGTCTGCTCCCTCACTTCCTTCAGGTCTACACTCCAATGTCACCTCCCCAACAGGGTCTATCCCAGCCGTCGCAGTTACAGCCTTACTACCACCACCCTGGCTCCCAGCATTCCCAGTTCCCCATACCCTGCTCCATTTTCCCAAGGCGCTTACCACCTTCTCACCTACTCTAAGCTTTCCCTTCCTGTCATGCTTATCACCTACCTCCCCACAATGTAAGCTCCCTGAAGGACAGATTTTTGTCTGTTTTGTTTACTTCTGTAGCCCCATGGCACATGGTACGTGCTTTGTTCACTTGCACAGACCTGTGGCACACACTAGGTGCTCGATATATATATTTATGAAAGAATCAATGCATGAATGAATGAATGAATGAATGACCCCTTTAGGCAACCAGCCCAACCCCTCTCCGGCCTTTCAAATAGTGAGCCAACCACATTCCCAGGCCCCACCCACCAAGCAAGCACCAGACCCAGGAGACAGGCTTGAGCTGGGCTGGCCCTATAGGAACCAAGTGCTCTCTTTCCAGAAGCTGCCAGAATGGTGGGCTGTAAAATGGCAGAGCTGCTGAGGGCCCTCTGCCCCCAGGAAGGGAGAAAACAAAGCCTACACAGGCAGGGCCAACGATACAGAGGGAAAGACTCCTGAGCTCATCACATGAGCTGCAGAGCACCCGGAGTTTCAGCTACAATTTCTTTTCTGCTGAAGTCAGCCTGAGTTGAGTTTTTGTCACTTACAATGCTGCCCTCACCCGCCCAAACGAGACAGATGGCAGCGGTGGACAGGAAGACACAGGACTTCTACGGCTTACCCTTATAAATGTGACCACAGGAGCATCACCTCTCTTTGGGATTAATGAACCTGCACCTGTGAACCAGGGCTACTAACACACGGCGCAGACCATCCAGAGGATCAGTTGCAGGCTGCAAGTAACAGCAGTCCACACCGAAGAGCACTGACTACCTGCCAGGCGCCACTCATAGCATTGGACTCCTGTGAAGTCACTGAATCCACAAACAACCCTGCGAGGCAGGCCCCATCACCAACCCCATTGCACAGATGAGGACACGGAGGCAAACAGAAATGCAGTGACTTGCCCGAGGTCACGTGGTCGGGCAGTGGCAGCACAGGGCCAAAGCTGCTGAACCCTCCATGCCCCAAAGAGTAGCTCAGGTCAACAGAGCCAGTTCCACCACAGGCACTAGCTATGTGACCTGGGACTAGTCAGTCTCTCCGAGCCCAGTTTCCTGCCTAAACCAGAGGACAATCCCTGCTGTGAAGGGCTGTTAAGAGGATTAAAAAGAGCAAAGTATAGAAAGAAACTGGCTGGCGCAGTGCACACACCATGCCCACAGGTGCTCCAAGAACAGTAGCCTCCAACAGCTCCAATGTGCTGGATGCTTTGTCTCAGGGGATTCAGCAGGGTTAGGCCTGTGGGGCAGAGGCCACATTGAACCCCTCTGACAGATGAGGCAAACTGAAGTTCTGGGAGGGGAAGTGTCATATCCCAGACTCCCTTTACCTTTCACAGACTGTGTGAGCAGCAGAGCAGAAAGTAGAAACCAGGTCCCTGCTCCCCCAGATGACTTCTCAACACCACCCACTTCCTCCTCCCACTCCAAACCCCAAACCCTTCCTCTTTCTGCCTTGAGAGGAACCTCACCCTGTCTCCTCGAAGCCCAGGGAAGCCTGCCTGGCCTCAGCCCCAGGACTTCGAAGGAAATTCCCTCCACCCAAGGGCCAAGTAAGACCTCAGGTCTCACATCCTTGACTACTTTGAGTGTCTGACCATGCCCTCAATTGGCGTGGGCTGGGGAACAGGGGACTGGGAGGAGCAGCACCTGTCCAAGGCCACACGTGGCTGCTCAGTGGCAGAGGCACAGAGCCAGGTGGCGGAGTCAGACAGACCTTGAGGCGAGTCCCGGCTCTGCCACTCTCTAGCTGTGCGGCCTTGGGCATGTGACCTCACCTCTATGAGCCTCAGTTTCCCCATCTGAAAAACACAAACAAACAAGAGGTCCCTGCTACACAGTGGGGTCGTGAGGATTCAATGAGGTAGCTTGTGAAATGCCCAACCCAGGGCCTACAACACTGAAGGCACTGAGAAACAGGAACTGTGATTCCGACACCCACCTCTAATCCCACAGCCCCTGCCCAGGTCTTGCTCTCTCTTGCCTGTGCCCCTGAGCCAAACTCCTCCTCCCTCACCTCCTTCAATCCCAGCTACATCCTCCCATGCCCTCCTCTCCAGTCACAAGGAAAGTGCTCTCAGCACAAACCTCACTCACTCATAAAAATGACCTGCCAGCCTTCTCTGCCCAGAACTACCCACTCGCCCACCATGTCCTGCCCAAGTGAACCCCCTCCCAGGTAATCTTTCTCCTCGGCACAGGCTGCTACGAGACCTGTGGCAAAAACTGTCTATTCACACAGAGCCCACCCCACAACATGGGGGGAGAGGTTAGAAGGAGCACAGAACCAGGGTGGAGTTGTGTGAGTCTCATTCATTCTTTCATTAAACAGCTATTTTCACTGAGTGCCAGCAACATGGGGTGACACAAGCACCCTGCCACAGGAGAAAATGGAAGACGTGTAGCCCTCAGGGAGAGAGCACTTCCCATGGACCTTGCCCTACCCCAGTCCCTTCCCTGTCTTAGGCCCCCAGGTCTTCACAGAACCTTCATCACCCCGTTTACAGAGGAGTAAAGTCCCACTGGGTCTGGAACACAGCAGAACAGCACACAGGCCACGCACCATCTGAGCTGTGGCTCTGTCCCTGGCCACCACACGTATGCAGTCTCCCCTGGATTCCTTGCCAACGACTCAGTGACGACGAGTGACCCCCAGCAGTTCTGACTGCAGGCTGGAACACACTTCACACCAACTGACCCTTGTGATCATCCCTTCAATGCTATTAGGCAGTGCTATTATCCCCTTTTTGTAGATGGGGAAACTGAGACACAGGGCATGAGTCACCTGCCCAAGGCCACGAATCCAACCGAGGTGCCTGGCTACAGGGCCCAAGCTCTTAACCACCCCTATCTTGCTTGCTGCTTCTCACAACAATACACAGAAACCTGTAATTAAAAGACATCCTGAAGATGAGAGAAAATGACAGAGCACGAGGTGTAACTTAGATTGAAATGATCAGAGAGGACCTCTCCAGGAAATTACACTGGAAGTGAAATGTGAATGAGGACAGGCAGGCCGAGACAGAAACACTGGGGGAGAGAAGAGCAGCATCTCAGAAGAGAAGACGGCACATGAAAATTCAGAGGCAGAAAATGAACTTGGGACATTCACAAGCTACAGTCCAGTGTGGCTACATCACACTGGAGGAGGAGGGCACAAGGGAACAACAGCAGGGAGAGAATTGACCACATCCTGGCAGGCCACAGTAGGGAGTCGGGACCCTCCCACACCTCCCCGCACTTCAGTGGCCTCCTCTGTGAGACGTCCCCACCCTAGCACCTGCTCTCTCGGGCCCACTGTGAGGATTCCATGGCTGAATGCAGGTAAACAGCTGAGGCTGGTCACCTGGAACTCATTTTATTCTTCAAGGGCATCAGGGTGTCAGAACAGGGTAGGGCAGCAGTTCCAGATGGAAGCAGAAGACACAGAAAGAAGTGGATATGGATAGACTAGCCCACGTGTGACAGTGAGAGGTGAGACAGGAAGAACACCCAGCAAGCATGTGACCTGGGCTGGGGGCTGGCTGAGTTGTTTCCTGTGGCCAGGAAAACCAAGCATTTGTCGGCAGTCCCACTCCACTTGGGCAACTATAGGGAAATGCTCCCTGCCCCGAGGACAGAGGGTGGAGGTATGTCTTTCTAGAGAGGAGAGCCATTCCTGTTTCCTGCACTCAGGTGGGCCTCAGAAGACAATGGGAGGGACTTGCCAGTGGGAGACCAGGGAAGACATGAGGGACAGGCCCTGGGCCAGGGGAACAGGTGAGCAGCCTTGCATGCTTATCCCTAAAGTAGGTGTGCTGTGGGGCCAGAGATAATCTCTCTCAGGTCTTCTCTCTGGGAAGTTCCCAGTAGGACAGCTGGGGACAAGAGGACTTGTGCTCCCATGGTGCTTAGAGCTCCAATGAAAAGACCCTGGCCCTCCACTGCCACACAGGGTCAGGACCACCCCCCTCTGGACAACACCAGCACCCCTCCCTTCCCTGGTCTCTTCCCCAAGAGACAGCCAGAGTCAAGGTGTCAAATGAGAAGTTCTCCAACCTCTACTGAAGCAATGGATCATGGCAGTGAGGAGAAACTGCTCCCAAAGTCAGAGAAAGGTAAGAACACACCACCTAGGACGTGAGCTTGAAAAAAATGAAACTTCAAACCAGAGTCTGATCAAGCCTTTCCAGCCCCAACTACCAATTTTTAGGAAATACAGACAACAGAGAAACACATTCAGTAAACCCTAGCACAGGATGAAACTGGGAAAATTCAGTCTTTGGGAAGGGCTGTGGGACAACTATCCTCTTTTTTTAAAAAAAAAAAATCACCTGAGGATTGTTCATTGATATGAGAGAGAGACAGACAGACAGACAGACAGAGAAAGAAATATCAATGTGAGAAATATCAGGTCTAGCTGGTGTGGCTCAGGGGATTGAGTGCCGGCCTGTGAACCAAAGGGTCTCCAGTTTGATTCCCAGTCAGGGCACATGCCTGGGTTCCAGGCCAGGTCCCCAGTGGGTGGCGTGTGAGAAACAACCACACACTGATGTTCCTCTCCCTCTCTTTCTCCATCCCTTCTCCTCTCTCTGAAAATAAATAAAGAAAAGAAATATCAATCAGTTGCCTCCCACACATGCAGCCTGACCTGCGATCAAACCAGCAACCTAGGCCCTGGCTGGTATAGCTCAGTGGTTTGGGTGCTACCCTACAAACCAAATGGGCCATGGGTTTCAGGCAAGCCCCCACTTGGGGGTGTGCAGGAAGCAACTGATCAATGTTTCTCTCGTATACTGATGTTTCTCTCCCTCTCTTTCTCACTCCCTTCCCCTCTCCCTAAAGATAAATAAGTACAAAGAACTTATACGCATGATCCATGGACATGAACAATGGTGGGGGGATTATTTGAGGGGGTGGGAGGTGCTAGGTGGAGGGGGGGAAGTGGAAAAAATCACAACTGTAATAACATAATCAACAAAGTATTAAAAATAAACCAACTTTAGCCCTAGAATAAAAAATAAATAAAATCTTATACAGAAAAAACAAAAATAAATCCCTGCAACCTAGTTATGCCCTGATGAGAAATCGAACCCACAACCTTTTGCTATTTGGGACAATACTCCAACCAACTGAGCAATCCAGCCAAGGCTGGGACAACTTGTTTCAACAAATACAATGCAGAGACTTCCGGCCAAGATGGATGCATAAGTAGATGCACTGTGCCTCCTTGCACAATGAAGATAGGGACAACAACAATACAGAAACAAAATAACAACCAGAACTGACAGAAAATTGTACTGTATGGAAGTCGGACACCCAAGGAGTTAAATTAGACACATTCATCCAGACCGGAGGGGTGGAGCTGGGCCAGGCGAGGGACTCCGAGCAGAGAACAGAGCAACCGAGGCAGCGCACAGGACTGCAGCGGGCAGACCCTGGGCACACAAGCAGCGGTGGCTGGTGGGCCCCGGCCAGTGGGTGGCGACTGGCAGACCCGGCGAGGTGGCTATTGTGGAGCAAGGCACTGCACACAACTCAGGGTCCCAGCACCAGGAAATAGAGCTTTGGGGCACTGACTGAAAGGGAAGGTCCCACAGGGTGCACAGGCCCACCCACACGGGAATTGGCACCAGAGGGGCCCAGTTAGCTTGCAGAAAGCGGCGGAGGGGTCTGGGGTCCTACGGCAAGTGGAGCAAGTGCCATTGTTCCTTCTCAGACCCCACCCCCACATACAGCGTCACAACCCAGCAACTGGGGTGTCCCCTCTGGTGAATACCTAAGGCCCCGCCTCTCACTACAGGTGCTTGACAAGACCAAAAAAAAAAAAAAAAAAAGGCAAAGAGATGGCTCAAACAGAAGAACTGAAAGCCCCAGACCCCATCCTTTTAAGCAACCAAGAGGTAGCCAACCTATTAGATGCACAGTTCAAAGCACTGGTGATCAGGATATTCACAGAATTGGTTGATTTTGGTCGCAAACTTGATGAAAAAATGCAGGCTACAATAAGTGAAATGAAGAAAAATGAACAGGAACCAATAGTGATGAAATGAAAGATGGGTGTCACATCAATGGAGTGGACCAAAAGGAAGAAAAAAACATACAACCAGAAAAGAATGAAGAGTGCTCGCTTTGGCAGCACATATACTAAAATTGGAACGATACAGAGAAGATTAGCATGGCCCCTGCGCAAGGATGACACGCAAATTCGTGAAGCATTCCATATTTTTATGATCTCACCTTTAACAGGAACCTAAACAACAAAACAAGGAAACAAGTAAAATATAACAAAAGACACTGAAATAGAGTTGTCAGTGACCGGAGGGGAGAGGGGAGGGAATTTCAGGGGAGAAGGGAAGGGTTTACAGGAACAAATATAGAGGACACATGGACAAAACTAGGGGTGTTGGAAAGGGGAGGGAGGAGGGGAGGAATGGGTGGGTGGG
>JAPYXV010002237.1:0-13317 GCA_028533065.1 Trachops cirrhosus
TTCAAATATCTTTTCTACTTGTTGTTCTTCCTCTTCTCCTTCTGGTACCCCTATAATTTGGATGTTGGAATGTTTCAAGATATCCTGGAAGTTCCTAAGCCTCTCCTCATTTTTTTGAATTCTTATTTCTTCATTCTTTGCTGGTTGTATATGTTTTTCTTCCTTCTGGTCCACTCCATTGATATGAGACCCATCTTTCATTCCATCACTATTGGTTCCCTGTGCATTTTTCTTCATTTCACTTATTGTAGCCTTCATTTTTGCATCTAGTTTGCAACCAAAATCAACCAATTGTGTGAGCATCCTGATCGCCAGTGCTTTGAACTGTGCATCTGATAGGTTGGCTATCTCTTGGTCACTTAAAAGGATGGCTTCTGGGGCTTTCAACTCTTCTTCTGTTTGAGCCATCTCTTTGCTGGGTTTTTTTTCGGTCTTGTCAAGCAGCTGTAGTGAGGGGTGGGGCCTCAGGTGTTCACCAGGGCGGGGCACCCCAGTTGCTGGGTTGTGATGCTATTTGTGGGTGCCCGGTCCAAGAAGGAACAATGACACTTGCTCCGCTCTCCATAGGACCTCAGACCCTTCTGCCACTTTCTGCGAGATAACTGGGCCCCTCTGGTACCAGTTCCCATGTGGGTAGGCCTGTGCACCCCGTGGGACCTTCCTTTTCAGTGAGTGCCCCAAAGCTCTATTTCGCAGCACTGGGACCCTGAGTTGTGTGCAGTGCCTTGCTTCACAATGGCTGCCTCTCTGGGTCTGCCGGTCTCCAACCCCCAGCCAGGCCGATAGCCACAGCCACTTGTGGGCCCAGGGTCTGCACGCTGCAGTCCTGCGTACTGCCCCGGTTGGTTGCTCTGCTCCTGGTCCCTCTCCAGGCCCAACTCCACCCCTCTTACCGGTCTGTATGAACATGTCTAATTTTAACTCCTTGGGTGTCCAATTTCCATACAGTTCAATATTCTGCCAGTTCTGGTTGTTATTTTGTTTCTATATTGTTGTTTTCCCTATCTTGGTTATGCGAGGAGGCACAATGCATCCACCTATGCCTCCATCTTGGCTGGAACAGAAAAATGCATTTCTTACCCCTCTCAAAACAAGTGGGAGAGGTTAGACCTAACCACTTGGAGAACTTGATGTGAGATTTCTGGAGCTCATGGAGTGCTGGAGCTGGTGTCTGATTCTCAGTTGGAGATGTGTGAAAGTTTTTAAAAATCCAGCAGGAGGCATCTTGAATGATGGGTGTGGACAAGCATGTATGTGTTCCTGTATGTGTTCTCTGTAGCCCACAGGGACTCAGGAAATGTCCCAAGTGGTAGAACATGAATTCTTTTCAAAGGAATCCAGAAAAAGCTTTGAATTATTCTATAAAAAGAAGTTTAAGGAAAGTCTATATCATTAAGAGTAAATGACTTTGTACTCTCTGTGTGGTTATGCCACCAATAAATACACAATTTAATTCACTTACTTCATTTTGAGTTTGATTTTTAGTAATTGAATTTTCAAATTTAAATTTGTTTTATAATTACCAAAATATACAGGTGGTTAAAAAGTCATGTACAGGTCAAAGTATATTCAGTGAAGCCTAATTGCCATCCTATCCCTTCTGCCTTACTCCTACATCCAGATAGATAACTGATGATGATGCTAGATAGATAGATAGACATCCATATATATCCATATATATGAGCATATATATATATATATATATATATATACACACACACACCTATTTATGTGTATATATAATGTTAAGAGGAAAAAGAGAGAAAAATGTTACAGCTACATAGTACTCCATAGTACTCAAATGTGTAAAGATGCACTATAATTTATTCAACCAATTCCTGATTGATAGATACCTGGTTATTTCCAGATTTTTTTTCCCATTACAAAATAGTGGCTAGACTTTAGAGGGTACTTACAGAAGAAAGAGAGCAGGGGAAGAAACAGAAATTGTAAGGTTTTTTTAAAATTAAGATTATTTTTTAAAGATTTTTATAAATTATAAATAAATAAACAGAGGGGAAGGGAGGGAGAAAGAGAGGGAGAGAAACATCAATGTGTGGTTGCCTCTTGTGCTCCCCACACTGGGGGACCTGGCCCACAATCCAGGCATGCGCCCTGACTGGGAATCGAACCAGTGACCCTCTGCTTCACAGTCTGGTGCTCAATCCGCTGAGCCACACCAGCCAGGACAGAACTTGTAAGGTTTTGAAGGCCACAGTAAAGATTTTAGACTTCATTTTAAGGGTATCCATAAACGATTGAAGTGTTTCAAGCAGAAGACAGACATAATATAAATTTGGTTTTATCTAGGACTGCGTGAATTGAAAAAGAGAGTCCCAGGAAGGTGACTAATGCATGAATTGCAAAGGAAGTCCCTTTTAGGAAAATCCTTCTATTTATGAAGTATGTCCTTTGCTTACTTTGAAGCCTATGATTTGAAATAATTTCCTAGGAGAGCAGTTGAAATAGCCAAGTAGAGTTTGCAAGAAACTTCAAAATAGTTTTTCAAAAATCAAAGCTTGAAAT
This sequence comes from Trachops cirrhosus, assembly GCA_028533065.1. Lineage (NCBI taxonomy): Eukaryota > Metazoa > Chordata > Mammalia > Chiroptera > Phyllostomidae > Trachops > Trachops cirrhosus. The sequence goes on from JAPYXV010002237.1 coordinate 2,527, forward strand.
AATTTGTGATATCATATTGCCTGGTCCCAGTGCATATATTTATTTAACATACTTAGAGTTTGTAAATAATCCCATATAGATTATGTTACTTAAGGAAAATGCAGAGGAAGTTCTATATATGTACAGAGACTGAAATTTGAAATAATCTGTGGGCAATGAGAGTACTGAAGATCACTTAGTTTTTCAGAATCTGTAAAGCTTTTCAAAGTCATGTCCTTAGCTCTCCTACAGTATTGTATATTAGAGCTGATCATACAATTATGGTTAATGGAGTTAAACAACAATATTGCTTTTCTTTCCCAGAATGTCTTCTTTTTAGACTGCATAGTCATTCATTGTGCAATTGTATAGAATCACACTACAGCATTCAAAGTAAAATGATCAGTAAATATGAATTCTCTCTTAGTAGATGATAGATTTATTATCAATTAACAAAACTGTAGATTTTATAAACATTCTAACATATTTTAAAAGAAATGTGATGTGATGTTGGCAGGCAAAGACTCAGTTTCTTTTTTTTTTAATTCAATGGCAGAAAGAATAACCTACAGAGCATTTCTTATTTATTTTTGTTCTTTTCCTGTTTGTCTTGCCTTGTTTTGCTTTGAGAAAAATGTGTAAATACTTTTTCCCAAAAGCTGTAACAGTTATGTTTTAATAATCTCGCTATAAATAATAAATCTCACTGGGACCCCTGGAACATGAAGTAAACACTTATGCTATTACTACCACCACCACCACCACTACTACTACTAATATATTTTGAGTCCTTACTACGTGCCAGACACTGTTATCGAATATGTCACTGTACTATGAGTTTTTCATAATCATATTTTATCTGTAAAACAACTCTGTAAGTATCTATCATTACTACTAATTTAAATGTGTAGAAACAAAGACTTTAACAAGTTAAGTAACTTTCCCATGAACTGCATTGCTAGGTACAAAAGAAAAATAAACTGAGTTTGGCTGACTCTAAAGATGAAGTTACAAACCAACAGCCTGTGGCAGTATCTAGTATTCAAGTACAATTTCTTTTGTTGCATAACATATAAATAAAATTAAATCAATTTTTAATTTTTAAAAATTGGGATAATAATTCTTAAATATAGTTCTACTTTCTTTAAAAGATCAGAAGATTGACAACTTGGGCCACATTCTCCCACGGCTACGAACTTCTGGAGCTCAGTAGTGACATTCCTCAAGATAGGGAATGTTCTTACCATTCCTGCGGGCTTCAGTGACACTGAAGGTGATTAGCATCCATAGTCATGGTGGTTTTCTGATACTCATTTATTGTACCTACCATGCCCATGTATGTATGCATTTTTGTGTGTGGCTCCTGCTCTAATGTCACTGCTCCCAGCCAACTCATTATGCTAGCAACACTTTCATCCATTCTTCCTTCTTGAAAGTGACAAACAAAATTTCCTGGTCCCATGAGCACTTCTGTCCATGCAGGGAGCAAAGCCAGAGCCAAGAGCTTGTACCTAGTGCCAAAGCCAGAGAGAGGGAGAGATGGCAACAAGCTTTAATGTCCCATATCAAGAGAGTGAGAGCCTCTCCATGTTTTTGCTTTAAAAAGGCCTTCCCAAAATCCCACACATGCAGAAAGCCAGTGGGAGTATCCAGCTTTCCAACCAATGACCATGTTTGCCTTTACCCCTTTTTCTGATCATCAGCAGAAGTTTCTAGTTATCCTAGATGGTGCATGCAGCCCCCACACTCACACAGGTGCTATATGAGCTTCCCCCTCCCCCCACTATGTCACCAGTGGCTCTACTGCCAGCACATATTAGCAAAGCCACCTTGTCTTTGTTTACAGTTTTCCCCACACAGCAGCCTCCTTTCTACAGTCCCTCCCTTCAGGAAAGCATGCGTTGCCTGGTTGCTATTTTAAACTACTGCCCTAAGGTCTCTTGTTTTTCAGTGACCTCTGCTCCAAATCTACAGGTAGATTACAAGATCATTGAAATCCCATCCTGCTTGCTGAGTGCCCACTGTTGCCTACTTACCCTCTGAGACTCAATTGAGGTTTTATCTTTAGGATGCTATCTCCAGTTGCCACATGGCTGGTTCCATTGTCTGCCACAGCTGTTGTGTACTACAGCTGTATAGAGGGGTTCTCAATGCGCAGTGGAAGGAAGAAGAAGCAGTCAGAATTTGGTTTATCAATGGACTAGCTTTGTATGTCATGGTAAACAGAAAATGGATAGTGACTACTGGTATATTGCAGTCAGCTTCATGAGTGGTCTTGAAATATATTATATGAGGTAAATCTTCCCAATGGGCAGAGCAAGGAGTGCACCTACCTGTTCACCTACTTTGTGTGAGAAGTGTCCAAAGGTGAGAATATGTGTAGACTCCTTGGTAGAGGCCAATTGGTTGAATTTCTGGCCAGGGGAAGAGAAAGCCCTGAAAGATCAGAGACAAGAAGTTATGGGGTAGAGGCATATGTCTGAATATGTGTAGTGGACAGCAAATGAACATTTTTGTAGCAATTTTCATACTCACCAGAAACATGCACCATAGAAAAGGGACTAGACAACCAAGTATAGAAAATTACTTGACTAATTAACAGTAGAAAATCTCACAGCAACTCCAGACCTAGCATAAAGGGCACATTAAAGGAATGGTCATAGTGGCAGATGGAGACTAGATAGCACAAGAGGATGGACCCTCCTTAATCAAGTCCTGTATAGCTGCTTCTGCTTCTGAATGTGTAACTAACTCAGCAACAGAGGCCGATACTCTCTCTCTCTGGTTGTTCAAAAAATTCTCCATGTGTTTCTCATATATTTGTATGATTTGCTAGCACAGGCCCTGGATATTTTTATTCAGGACAATCTCTACAACATTTGTAGTGATAAATCTTGGAGGACTGAGATTATGTCTTCCATTGGAGCAAAGGGCAGAGTTACCATTCCATATGGTAATGATAACAGCTCCATTCAGGAAAAACATACAAACTTACTTCCTATTATAAAATATCTGGTTTCCCTAAGGTTGGGATTCCCATCTTGTAGTTCAACTCACTACATGTGTGTTCGTCTTCACAAACTTCACAGTTTCTTTTGGAAACTGGGGCTAGGGAAACCAGCACAAAAATGATGGTATGCTGAGTGCTGCTGTTGTTGCAAGTAATGCTGCCTAATTTCTCTGATCCAGGAGTCTTACATCTTCTGACAAAATCTATGGAAATATATCAAGCTAACTTAACTTGCAAATAGGGTAAAATCTCACATCCTCCACAGTTCTTGATAATGTGGTACTACTACTTAAGGAAACCAGTGGACCACTTGGAGGCATGTTGACTACAGTGGCCCTTTCTGTACTGGAAAGAAATCAGTTTCTCCCTCTTAAAGGTATAAATGCCTATTCTGGGTATGGGTTTCCCATTCTTACCTGCACATAGTTTCAGTCAGCAGCACTATCTGGAGATTTATGGAATTCCTAACCATAGGCATGGTTTTAACATGGCCTAACATCAGACCAGGAATCCACTTTGCAGTAAAGAGGTATGGAGTTGGCCCAGGACCATAGAATCCTTTAGTTATATTACATATGAAACCATCCAGAAGCAGCTGACCTCACAGACAGCTAAACCCAATGGGGGATTCTGTGCTTCCCATCTCTACAATTCTGTCCTGTGCAGGGATTGAGGTACTGAAACCCAAAAATGTTATACTCTCATCAAGGAAATCAGCAAGGATTCCATTTCATTATAAGCTATAGCTTCCACCAGGGCACTTTGTCCACCAGAAATTCTTGTGTCTAGATACTAGCAGATAAGAATAGTAACTACCAAACTAACAGGGGTAATTTACTGAGTGGCAGAAGATAAAGTCTGCAATGAGTGCAAGGAGAAACATTTGTGGAACCCAAGTTATTGATTTGAGTGCCCCTTGGTACTCCCTTGCCTCATTGAATAGATACATGCAGCAATTTATGCCTCAAAAAAGTTTGATCATCAAACATTGAGATACTCAGGAATGAAGGTTTAGGGCACAACATCAGGTAAGAAATCAAGACTTGCAGAGGTGATACCTGAGTACAAAAGAGAATAGGAATGAATTGTATAAGAGGAAAGGGATAAGTACCAGTGGCAGACAAGATCAACTGCAGTGACTGGAGCTTTAATTAATTCCATAAATTTCTTTTTTTTCAGTTTCCCCTCAGGGAGAAAGACCCATGGGGCCCATGAGGGAACTTCTCCTTAAGTGTGGAGAAGTAAATCTGTGTGGAGTAAGTGGTAGACTGTGCCACCATAAAAATGTACCAACTCAGATCCATTGCTGAAGAAAATGTAATTGATTGGTGGCCTCAGCTATTGCATTTGAAATCTGCCAGCATGACTGTGCTATGGCCACACTGCCCAAAGGCTGCTCCCTATTAAAAAGATGGAACACAGAAGGGACTCCGCTGACGAGTGACTTTGATGAGGGACTCCATTGGCTTATCCAAGACTTTCTTTAAACCACAATGTAAGACCTTCTTCCTTCTCAGGACTCAGAACAGCTTTAGTGTGAAGGTTCTCACCTTCTCCAGCCCCTTCCCACTTGTCTATCTCAGATGTTTCCTGCAACATGAGGTCTGTCCAGAAGGTATCCAGCCATGTAATATGAAAGATACCTTTACTGAAAAAGATACAAGAAACTTTGTGCACAAGACAATGACATTTCAGTCCCCTTCAAAGCAGGCATCCTGAGACTTCGCACAGTTCTCCCCCAATCACCATCAGCTGCATAACTGTATTTTCCTGAATCTCATCGTTGCTCTGAAATTTCTTCCCTTTCAAAGGTGATTTTAGTTTTGGGGAAAACTAGAAGTTTCAGGGCACCAAATCTAGGTTGTACAGGGACTGATTCACCTGGATGATTTTATGGTTTGCCAAAAAACTCTGCATGAGACATGATGCATGAGTGGACACATTGTCGTGATGAAGCTGCCAATCACCAGTTGCCGTAGTTGAGGGCTTCTGAATCATCCAAATAGTTTCCATGAAGGAATGTTCAAGCTTAACACAAAATTTGATGCAGATTTGCTGCTCTACTCTCTCAGTCATTTTGAATGCAATGGCCACACAGTACACATGCTCAATCAATGTTGTCTGTTGTCCCCTACTAACTAGTACAGTGAAGTCCTCATTGTTCATGCATGCTCATTCCAGTGCACTCTCTGTGGCTGCCAGGTTACATCAATGTCACAAGAACCATTCTCATTATATTACCAATGGTTGGACTTTTTCTGGACAGAACTCGTATATCTCTTGCATATATTATATTACCACCCTACACAACAACTTATTGCTAATAAGTGCATCAAGAATAAAAGACTATATTGTGTAAACTACTACAAATAGTGTCAACAGTGATTTTCATTGGCTCTCATAGATGCAATAATTATCAATTTTGTGATTGTGTGTCAGAAATAGAAGCTGGCTGCCCTGACTTCCTCTACCACAAAGCAATGCTATAGTTCAGCAGTGACATGTTATTGCTATTTTTTGAGGTCAGAACCAAGATTAAGAGCCTGTGATCAAGAAGAACCACTCTCCACTACTGTTTTTGAACAATGAATGAATTTGAAAATTGCCTTTTGTTGTAGATCTGAAAATGTTTCTTAATTAATTTGATGTAAAATTATAAGATAAAAGTATAAGTACTGATAACAGTATTTATATGCAAAACATAAACTGCATAAAAGTCATTTTGATGATAAATAGTATTGTTTGAATTGTAAGTTGTGAATGCATACTAGTCAATTTGCTATATGTATTTCCTCAATTGTCAAAGATTACGATTAAAAAGAAACACCTCTATTACCACACAATTTTGTAGGAGATATACTTTTCAAGCTCAAACTAAATTCCAATAATTTTAACTTCAAAGGAAATTTCCATATTTCAAAATTCATTTAACTGTGTAAGTGAGGAGCTTCCACCTCACTTTCAACTGGTAATGAATAATCTGAAATATAATGGCATGTTAATAGGCAACTGTCTGAGAAAAAAATCTAACAATTCCATGAACGCCTTCCATGAGTTAATATCAGTATTTGGAAGTACTCGTTTCTGTGAAAAGACATTATGAAGAAATACATAAAACCTCATCACAGACCAGTATTGACAGGCGAGTACTTGCCATTGACTTTGATGACAGGAAACACCAACTATGAACGACACTTAAGTGAAACAGTATTCCAAAAGTACTATTCTATCCTCCTCATTAGTAGACCTATATTAACAAAAAGTGTCTAAATTATTATATTTTGAATTTCATCAAAAAGATTTGTGGAAGCCTATTTTCTCACTTGTTATATAATGACCTCCGTAATAGTCTCAATTTTGCATCTTGGCTCACAAAGTCTGAAGTATTTATTATCTGACCATTTATAGGGTAGGTGATCAGTATGAAAGATTCCAAAACAGAAACAATCTATAAAATCTTAATTTTTTTCATTTATTTTAGTGTTCCACTTGAGAATAATTCCATACCTTCAAATGCAAACATGTCTGCAACAAAACAAATATGTAAATGGAAAAATTCTATGAGGAGTTTCAGAACAATACCATTTAGGTTTTTACAATCCAGTTCTATAATCTTATACCATCTGAAGCCATAATTTAATATAGACACAATTATTTAAAATTGTCCAACATGCTCCAGTATATTAGCATTCTTAATATGCTATGTCATGCAATGTTACTCTAATATGTTAATTATGTTGTTTCTCAAAATGTTTTAGCTGTGCTTAAGATTAGCTTCAAAATATAATAATACATCAATAACAGAACTATAGACTACACCGAAACTATATATTAGAGAGAAGGGAGAGTTATTTACAGAGTATACCTGGTTGATGTCCTGGTCATATGCTATAACATACGCAGTTGGTGAGCAAAACACAGGAGGTGAAATAGATATTAGGTTTATATTCAACAGAAAGTTTAATATAGCAGATGAAATGAATTTGTGTTCACATTAATAATCTTTGAAAGATAAGATATTAAAACAATGGGACCACTAATAATGAGACTTGTAAGACATAACACTCCCAAAATAAGACTTTAAATTTGAAATAATAAATATTAATAATATTAATCTTGTGGATGGAATTTCAAGACTTTTATTAAAAGTATAAAACAAATTAGATTGAGCTTATTAATGCCTTTTTATTATTTTAGAAGATAAATGCTTTGTTAGAATCATCTCAAACTTACTCCTTCAACATGCTAATTAATAGAAGAGGATCATGGTTTTTTTTAAATTAAAATAAGATACCTCAGGGAAATGGAATTAATTTTGATGTCCTAATAGATGCTTATATCAATAAATCTCCCAGATGTTTTGTTAGCATTGTATGATAGTAGATAAAGACACTTTTAGCTTGACTTTTGTGAAAGGAGAAGGAATTATTCATTTCAGGCTAATCACAATACATGAGGTAGATTAATGTAGTTTTTCATTAAGACTAATCTCCATGGATATGTTAGAAATTTCAGAATAAGCTTTAAAACACTATATATCTAAGCCATTTGTTCAAATGTGATCCAGTTTAATAGTTATTGAGAGCTATAACCATCTGGCAGATGTGTTCTGGCCCATGTAAAATGAATTGAGGGGCTAATTTCTGTTTCTATTGAACACATGTCCAGGTCACCAGAAATACCACCACAATTTGCACCCTAATTAGCAGTCTCAAGCATGTTGTAGGTTGCATGGTAATGGAACATGAGATACTCTCCAAATTGGAAATGAATCTATTCACTTACAAATAGAAATGCCCTGATAGGGTCAGCATCAAGAGAATTTGCATTTCCATGTAGTACAAATTTCTAAAACAAAAAGATTTGGTTTTGGCGAAAGGTATTTATTTGACATTTTCTCTGAAAACTTCTTTCTCATTAGTAATTTTCAGGTACAATATACAGCAAAGTGTACGTCATTATGGCTCTTAACATTTTGAGAAAAACAGACTCCTCTGAGAATCTCATAAAAGCTATAGAACCTGTCCCATAAAAGTAACTTATGTACATACACCAATATTTTTATACAATGTGAAAGACTACAGAAAACCCTTACCCTTGAAGGAGCACAGAGCTTGTCACCCCAAAATATGCCTCATTGAGATTCTGATGAGTTTAAGCTGTTAATTTTTAAGAAATAAAAAATTTTAGGAAAACAAACAAACAAAACTTTAACTTTTCTCCTAATGGCCTACGAGAATTTAGACAGAGGACCTGCTCCAGGAAGGGAGCTGTCACCATCAGTGTGATAGGAAGGAACCCAGCAAGACCCACTTGACCAAAGGTCACTCTGTATCCCCCTGTTAAAGATGCCCAGCAAACATTTATTTACCAAACATTTGCTTTTCCATCTCTATGTGAATTGCCTTTCTGCCCTTTGAATCCAAAGCCACAACCACTGCCCCCCTTTCTTCTTGACTCAAGATGGTCTCAATTCTTAAAGAATCCCCAAATGTACATATGGCATAAATTTGGTCTTTTTTTCTCATTAATCTGTATCATGTTAATTTGACTATTCCAGTCAGAAGAACTTAAAAGTGTAGGAGAAAAAATTCTTTTTCTTCCCCACACCCTAGCACAGGTAAAGGGCCTTATAAATTATAATCAAGAATTTCACTGGTATGTGTAAACTAATAGCAGTAAACAGATTTTTTAATTATGATAATAAGTCCAATAAAATGCATTAAAGTTTCTAAATAAAAAGATGGAATTGTACTAAAAAATTTTAGATGCCTTTTTAAGTTGGTAGTGTTTTTAATGTTTGAGGTTATATTTCTCTAAATAAGTTTCTTTGTTTCGTAGATTAACCAAAAGTCACCTGCATTATACATAACACTTTGCATTTGGTTCATAAATATACAATACATACTTTAAAAGAACAGAAGATATGTTCTTGACCTGTTAGGAGAATAGCTACAGAATTATAAAACTAAAATGTAAGAGAATAAGAATTTTCTTTTACATCAAATATATGTAATACTTACTCTTGAGATGATCCATTTATTTAAGTCAGGAAATCTATACTGAGTTAGAAAGAAACATAAACAGGATAGAAGGAGTTCCTGTCCTTCCGACACTACGTATGCAAGATGTATGTGAGGAAATAGGCAGCTGTAGCACAGCGTGGTATAAGTCAAGTTGGCTCAGTAACTCTTAATAGGTAAACCTAAAAGAGGGCTCAGAGTCACTAGGCCTGGAACTCTTGGAAGGCCATGTGTGTATTTTAATTCTGAGTACTGTGTCCAGGATGATGACTGGCCAAAAGAAAGACAAATCATAAATAAAATATGATTTACAATGAAGTTATTGTTGATGGTGATGGTGCCTGTGTGTACATCTATAGAATATCAAAAGTTTTTGAGTTATCAACATGAATAATTATTTATATATTTTTTAATAAAAATTGTGTTGTACAAATCTAAAGACCAGAAGAGAGGTTTGGACTACTATGGATTTTGGAGATGATAGAGATTAGAACCTCTGTGTATATAAGATTATTGAAGGAGAGAGCATAAAATGAGAAAGAAAAAAAAAAAGACAGAACCAGGGACGTAGCACAGGTAACACCGAAATTAAAAGTTAGGTGAATTGAAGTTCCAGCCAAGATGGAGGCATAGGTAGACACACTGTGCCTCCTCGCACAACCAAGATAGGGACAACAACAATTTAGAAACAGAATAACAACCAGAACTGACAGAAAATTGAACTGTATGGAAGTCAGACAACCAAGGAGTTAAAATAGACACATTTATCCAGACTGGTAGGAGGGGCAGAGAAGGGTTGTGAGGCGCAAAGAGTGTTGGGACTGGGCGTGTAAGACCGCAGCAGGCAGACCCTTGGGTGCTCAAGCTGCAGCTGGCAACCAGCAAAACCAGCAAGGCAGCAATTGTGAAGCAAGGCACTGCGCCCAACCCAGGATCCCAGCGCTGGGAAATAGAGCCTTGGGACACTGATTGAAAACACCTGTGGGGGTTGAGACACAAGGAGAGACTCCCAGCCTCACAGGAGAGGTCGTTGGAAAGTCCCAGGGGTCCTAGAATGTGCACAACCCCACCCACATGGGAATCAGGACCAAAAAGGTCCAGTTTGCTTGAGGAAAGCCGTGGAAGGGAATGAAGTCCTACTGAAGGGACTGAAGTTCAAAGGAGAGCAAAGCAAGCGCCATTGTTCCCTCTCGGACCCCGCCCCCACATACAGCATCACAACCCAGCAACTGGGGTGCCTCGCCCTGGTGAACACCTAAGGCCCCGCCCCTTACTACAACTGCACGACAAGACCGGAAAAAAAAAAAAAACCCAGCAAAGAGATGGCTCAAACAGAAGAAGAATTGAAAGCCCCAGAAGCCATCCTTTTAAGTGACCAAGAGATAGCCAACCTATCAGATGCACAGTTCAAAGCACTGGTGATCAGGATGCTCACAGAATTGGTTGATTTTGTTTGCAAACTAGATGCAAAAATGCGGGCTACAATAAGTTTAATGAAGAAAAATGCACAGGGAACCAATAGTGATGGAATGAAAGATGGGTCTCATATCAATGGAGTGGACCAGAAGGAAGAAAAACATATACAACCAGCAAAGAATGAAGAAATAAGAATTCAAAAAAATGAGGAGAGGCTTAGGAACCTCCAGGACATCTTGAAACATTCCAACATCTGAATTATAGGGGTACCAGAAGGAGAAGAGGAAGAACAACAAGTAGAAAAGATATTTGAACAAATAATAAAGGAGGACTTCCCTAATCTGGCAAAGGAAATAGACTTTC